>VWZG01006775.1:428338-451225 GCA_013396735.1 Grallaria varia | reverse complement strand
TTTTTTTTTTTTTTTTCCTGTGATACTGGTGATGCATTCCAAAAGAGATTTAGAGTATGTTGAATTTTGAGAGTAGCAGCAAAGATTCTATCCCTGTGAAATTTTGAAAAAATGTGAAGGTTGTGGGGGATAGGGCAAAAAAGCCATGGAAGTCCTTGTTGAAAAGTGGATAGGTCAGTCCTGGTTTTAATGAATTCGACAGAGTTAAATTTTCTAATGTCTACATGACTTCAAGTTGGTTTAGGAAATAAGTAATTGGCACTTGATCACATTCAGGTATAAAATACTAGATAATCAAGTGTGAATGAAATGAGGAACAGTGTTGTAGTACATTCATTGGACAGCAAGAGTGAGAACAAAAGTTAATTTTGGAAACCTGTCCTGAAGTAGGCTACTGTATTAAGCAGGTTGTTGGTTGGAAAATGAAGCAGTGTCTCTGTCGTCAAAAGCATTGCTAAATTATGCAGACAGTTTCTTTTTTTAGATGAGAAGGTTATGTCCAGACTGCTTGATATGATTCTAGTTGTATAGGGACATTCTAATTAGATTTATAGTTACAGAAAAGCCTTATAAAAGGGAGAAGGCCAGACCTAAAGGGAGCCTTGGATAATAATGACTATTATCTCCTGAAATACAATGAGGCTAAAAGTGCACTAATGAAAACAAAAGAGCTATTTAGTAAATAATGATCAGCCTCATGAGTTTAGAATTTGCCATTATAGAAAACAATGGAGAAGTGTAACTGGTAACCACCCCATCTTCAAACATCCACACCTTGTTTGTGTTGGCAGTGATTGTAGAAGAGCTGTTATTTGCCATGATTTCACGAGATAGTCTATGTGCAGGGGTGGGGCAAAATATTATTTGGATGTTTGGTGAGCAAACCAGGGTTAATGAAGGGCAGCAAGGTAGCATGATGGTGTTTAGTGACTGAGGATAAGAAAACTGTATTTGGAGAAAAGCAAATAGGCTAAGAATGCCTGTCAGCCAATGGTCATTTAAAATGAATGATTTATTTTTGGATATGGGTTAAAAGTTGTAAAGCTGAAAACCTGTGGGAGTATACTTGAGATTATAGGCGTTTGGAAGTCTTGGGGGATGAAAATTGATTTGCTTCTGGCCTTTATTATAGAATAATCACACCAACTACAGAAGCAATGGAAGGCTGAAGGGAGAAAATTTTTAATAGCTTTAAAATAATGAGGTAGGTGAAGGTTGGAAATGACTATCTAGTGAGTCAAAAGACATGAAAACTAGACATATGGACAATATATTAAATTCCTGTTGAAAATATAATAGCTATAATGGAATTCAGTTTCCACTGGTATAAAATTGCACCTTTGTATACAGTCTATCAGTGACAGACAAGGACAGCTGGGGGCTTTAGTGTGTAGGCAAGATGTCATTTGTTAACTTTTAGCATCTTATTTATTGATTGTTGTCCTTGGGATAGATAGGGAAAAAAAGATTGGTGGGATATTGGATGGATATTTTCAGGTTTTGATCGACCAGAGAGAGATGAGATCCTGAGAGTTCCCATCCTCTTCCTGAGGATAGTATAAGCTGGTTCCTGAAGACAAGTGATTGCCACAGATGCAGATTCTGGTTGTGACTGGAGGTGGAGTGTAAAAGAATGAGCAGAATTTTGAGGGGAAACTTGCAGGTAAAATACTGGGAAGGTGTTTTCTTAGTGAGAGATAGGAGCTTACTTAGTGTCTTTCCGTAAGATCTCCTGTGTCCTCAGTCCTTAAAGAACAGATTTTAGTAAGGCTCCAAGCAATGGTCTACTTCAGTAAGCCATTTTCAAGCATAAAAGAACAAGAAGGTTATTGTGAAGAGCCATCGTGGATTTTAAGAAGTGCACCCAACTTGATTGCTTTCTGTGAGAAAATTGTTGGTGTCTTTGGATGCAAGGAAATCAGCACTGTTACCTGGTCATGATTTTTGAAAGGCTTTTGGCACAGTCTCTCTCAGTGAAATTGGGGATATATGGACAAGATAGATGGACTGAAAGGTGATAAGAGAATTATCTGGACTGTTTGTGTTCCTCAAGGATTGGAACTGGGACTGGTACTGGTTAGCATTGTTACGACTCCAAACGGTGAGACAAAATGCACCTTTAGCAGGTTTGTGAATGATGTTAGAGTGTGAAGGAACAGTTCTGTTCCTGTTCCCCAGGGAATATGCTCCCATTAACTGGGGCCATGAGTGGAAGGGATGGGCTGACAGGAACTCCAAAAAAATTTTAAGAAAAACCACAAAAGACCCCTAAGCAAGTTCTCGCACCTGAGAAGCAGTACCCCAGTGCATTAGGAGAAGCTGTGTGAGAGGGATCATAGCCAAATAGAGAGCAGTGTTTTGTTTTTTTTCTTTTGTCTATGTCACACTCATGAGGTCATACCTGGAAATAGTGGTTTGAGACCATGGAGAGTGCAGTGCCTGGGGGCTGGAGCACATGAGGTAGGAGTCAAGGTGCAGGGGAACTGGCTTCAGTTAATTTGGAGAAGTCTCCAGGGATTTCCAGCTGCTGTCACTGCCTACCTGGTGGGTTGTTGTTATAAGGGATGGAGCCAGGCTCCTCTTGGAAGTGCCCTGTAGAAGGAAAGGTGATAGGAAGAAGCTGCAGCCAGGAAGTTGCGTGTAAGGGCAATAATTTTGCACAGCAAGTGTAACTGAGCACTGGAGTGGGCTGCCCAAAGGGGCTGTTTTATTTCCATCTCTAGAGGTATTAAGAGTTGTAGTGGATAAGGGCCTTAGCAGCCAGACCTAGCTTTGAAATTTGTTCCTGGAATTGGCAGGAGGTTTGACCTCCAGAGGTCTTTCCAACTCCAATTTTCTGTGATTTGCTGTGCTAGTGCCCTATCAGCTTATGAGTGAAGACCAAAATAGTCAAAACGATAGTGCAGCAGTTTTCAGCTGTGACTGGGTTGCCCACTTCATATCAAAAAGAACTTCATATTTTTACCCCATGTGAAAAATTCTTACTACTCTGCTGAATTTTGATCTAAATCTGGGCCTGCTATGAGTCTGCTGTACAGTCACAGTACGTATTCATTTGTGAATCCTTTTGCTGTAGTCTAACTTCAATTATGACAGTGCAGTACAGTCAGGCATTTGGTGCATATATCTGTGATGTAAAGGCATTTTAATATAGTGTAAAACTTTGTCATCTAACCTTCCCCCCCTGTTTTGCATTTTCAGATTGTTTTCAGAACTCAAACAGAAGACAAGGGTTGTGCACATCTTGAGTGATGAGGCTGACCTAAATGTAACCACTTTGTTTTCCCATTTGTCTAATTAGGATCAGTGCCAAATAAAACTTTATAATAAATGGATGAGTTAGTGTAAACCCTTTTTTAAACAAGTCTGTGCTTTCCAGTACTCGATGTATCAAGTTTCTCTAGAAACAAAATTGTTTCTTTAAGGTGAAATAAAAAGGAAAAACAAAACAGGAGAGAACATCAAGCTTCATAGCTTCAGTTTTTTTAAGTGCTTCACCAATCATTCCTATTTGCAAGCAAAATGCAGCTTAACAGAAGATAAGATGGGTTCTAGGAAATAGCTTTTTTTTAAGTAGCATTTCAGTAGTATTGTGGAAGGGAAGAGAGGAGAGAGGAGATGAGAGAAAAGTTTCAGGATATGCTTATAGAATTCTCTTACATTTATTCAAAGGCAAGTCTGATTTTTGAGCTGGAAATTTTTTTGCTATCACAGTGAAAATGAATCTAAAATAGGGGGTAGTTCTATTAAAACGTGAATGTAGGATTAATGGGAAAATGGGCTTCCATGGATTTCACATGTTTATAGGAGCTGAATCAATATTGATTTGACCCTGTTACCATACTATTTTACCACCATGCTTTTTGATTGCTGCCATTTTTCAGGGGGTAATTTTTTCTCTTCTTTCCCCTAGGGCTTAATTACCCTGCCCAAATTTGTGAAGTTGCCAAGCGGTAGTTGCCTAAAACAGGACAGTGTTTCACCAGTTTGTGTCTAGAGAGCTGATAGTTTTTCTTTTTTTCTTTGGACAGATCATTTGAGCTTATTTTTACGAAACCTGCACTCACTGTGTTGCTGGAGAAATAGTGCTATTTGAAGATGTCTTGTCACTGTTAGTCATCAGGGACTCTGGAAGAGTTCTGGCCTCCTTTTTGCCTTCCCCTCTGTTTTTAATCAAGACAAACTGCTATAAGGCATCATGTTCCAAAGTTACCCTGCAACCTTCCTATTTCATATCCTCTGCTTGCAGACCTCCATGGTGCTGTGGCAGCCCTGTGATGTTTTTATGCCTGGTACTCTTGATATACTTTGATGCAAAGGATTTTACTTCAAAGCAGAAGTAACTTGCTCAGTCTTGCATAGTTGGGTAATTGAATGTAGGTGAAAGATGTCAGTGCTGTTTCTGATGATTGATGTCCTGTGTTTCAGTACAGAAAGCAATTCTTCCTAGTCATAGCGTAACTATATTTACTGATGTTTTATGAGGTATGGTAAATATGGTAGGTGCTGCAAGTGAAGTAATGAACTGAAATCCTGCTCCACATAGGTTGTGCCAGGGGATGTTTAGATTAGATATTAGGAAGAAATTCTTCACTGAAAGGGTGGTCAGACATTGGAAAAAGCTGCCTAGAGAAGTGGTGGAATTACAGTCCCTGGAAATGTTGAAAAAATGTGTAGATGGGTCACGTAGGGACATGGTTTAGTGCCGGACTTGGCAGTGCTGAATTGCCAGTTGGCCTTGAAGATCTTAGAGGTCTTCTCTAATCTTAGTGATTCTATAGATGCTCCTCATTTGCTGAAGAGCCCCGTATCTATGGCTGCAGTGTTGTGCTAATAGAGGAAGTGCTGGCTTCTTTGCACTGGTGTTCCAGATTTCTGACCTGAAGAAAGCATCCTTTCGGGGGAGATGTGGAGTCTTTGGTTTTCAATGCTCGCTCAATTCTTGGCATTTCTGCTGAGACTGCTGATCAATTAGTGCTAATTGTGCTGAGTTTTGGGATGCGGTCCTAGAACAGTCATCTGAGGTCACTGCTGTCACCTGCCATATTTGGATTCAGTTTGAACTAGATTTTTTGCTTTCCTGTTTTTTTCTTTTAAGGGGGGAGTGCATTATTAACCCTGAAATAATCACTCACCCTTCATGTTCAGTTTGGGATGTTCCATATGAAATACCGTAAGTCTCTTGGTTAATATTCTCTCTTATTTTTTGCTACAAAGAGAAGTATTCATTTGCTGCAAATTCTACCACTGCTAACTAGTTGAAACAAATGTCTTTCTCCTATTTCTTTCTCTTACTGAAAGAAAATTTTAAATTTCAGGGTTTAAATAAAAGTTACTTAATATTTGGGATCCTTGGGCTTCTTTGAGAAGGATGGAAGCATAATAAAAGTTACAGATTATGCAAAATCCCCTCCTCCCCACTTAGTATTTCTTTATGAGCAAGCACAGACATTTCCTCTTTTAGAGGAGAGGGAAATGGGGCCAGAAGGCAAAAAGAAAAGCCTGTCAATGGGTTTTCACTTCTTTGCTATGTATTTGCCTCAGAAGTTAAAAAGCAGTCCCTCAGCTATTTCAGTCAAATAGCTATATATCTGTTTTGAGGCCATTACCTTTCACTTTATATAGCCCAACAGTGAAATGATAAATTGGCTCTGAATTTATTTCCATACTCAGTAAGAAGAATACAGTATTAAATGATTCAGCTGTTATCTGTAAGCAGAAAATTTAGCCAAATAGCCAAGTTGTGGAAGACTTTCATCCCTTAGAACATTGTTTCATCTATATTAAGGGTAATTATAAATGAAAATAAGGGAGGCATTTGAGAAGGTTTTGTTGAAAAATTTGGATCTGGACATGACCTTCCGTGAGCATTATCTCTCCTCGAACTGATTTAGTAAGGCCCTTACATAGTCTTAGTTACAATCAGTTAGAAAACAAGAGGATTCTATGATTTTTTGACTAGTTTCTTTTTTTCTTAATATTCATTTTGTCTAAGCTTCCTTTTCACTAAATGTCTGAATTCTGTCAAACTTGATATTTATTATTACATCTGAGGGTCTGTAGAATGAGGAGAGCACAGCAGTTTTGTTTTAGTTGAAAGCAAGTGTATTTCCACTCATTTTGTTTCAGTTGCAGAGGTGTAGTAATGATGTCTTCCATGGGGAGAAACTATCACTCAGCCAGCCAAACCTGAATACACGTTTTGCAAGTGTTTGGTTGTGTGACTGAGACAGGGGCTGAAAGAGAGGGATGTTCTTAGCAAACGGCATTGAAAATATGGGCTGCCTTTTAATTATGGTGTCCAATCTTGTTTAAATTGGAAAAGAGTGCAAAACCCCCCCCAAACTAGCCCATGGATTTTGTGATTTTGGAGAAATCTTTGGAATTTGTGATCAGCTTCTGAGGACTATAGCAGGATTTAGCTATTAGCGAAACCTCCTCTTTAAATTATCACTCAATAATATGTTTGATGGAAAAGTCTAAAATATAGCCTAGTTTTCTGTACTTCAGGAGTGCTTTTCCTTGTCTAAAGCAGACTCATAAATTGACGGTACCAGATGAAAGTTATTTTCAGCTATGGATTAAGGTCGATTCAGTAAACTGTCAGGGAATAGCATTGCTAAAACTTAAAGCATGATTTTATTTTGATGTTGCTGGTAAGTGACTGCAATAGGAAGGTATAACTGTAGCCTGCTTGTGTAAAATGACAACCAAGTGAGCTTGTCTGTAGCTACTAATCTGTTCCTGTGACATAAAAGACAATGTTCATATGGGAACACAAGTAGTTGTGGGTACACGTGCCAGTCTGCAGATGGTAACAGTGAGCAGTAGTGCATTTCAGTGGAATGATCTTGTTTGGCTCAAGAGCAACTAATTTTTTCCATGCATTTAGAGTGAACCTTTGGTTTTAGGTTAACAGGTAATCTGTTCATACAAGGAGAAACATGAAAGAACAGTTGTGTGGGGTAACAAGTAAAGAATAGAAAATGTGAAAACCAAAGGAAAGGTAGCTTTGGCTAATGTGTTGGATTGGATTGTGTATGGCTTGGATTGGAAGGGACTTTAAAGATCCTCTGGTTCCACTCCCCACCCTATGGGCAGGGACACCTTCCCCTGCACCAGGTTGTTCAAAGCCCCATCCAACCTAGCCTTGAACACTTGGATGAGGCATCCACAGCTTCTCTGGGCACGCTCTTCCAGTGCCTCACCACCCTCTGAGTAAAGAATTTCTTCCTAACATCTAATTGTATGTCTTGTCTTTTAGTTTAAAACCATTCCCCTTTGTCCTGTCAATATCTTCCCAGTGTTAAAAATCTCTCCCTGTTTTTTATTAGCTCCCTTTAAGTACTGAAAAACCACAATGAGATCTCCCTGGAGCCTTTACTTCTCTCGGCTGAACAACTCCAATTTCTCGACATGTCTTCATAGGAGAGGTGCTCCAGCCCCCTGATTATCTTTGTGTTCCTCCTCTGGACTTGCTCTAATAGATCCACATGCTGAGGACTCCAGACCTGGATTCAGAACTCCAGGTGGGGTCTCGTGAGGGCAGAGAAGTGGGGGAGGATCACCTCCCTCAACCCACTGGCCACACCTCTTTTGAGGCAACCCAGGATGCCACTGGCCTTCCAAGCTGCAAGGGCACATTGCCAGCTCATGTCCTGCTTTTTATCCACCAATATCCCCCAGTTCTCCTTCACAGGCTTGGTCTCAATGAGTTCTTCTCTGTCTGTACTAATGTCTGGGATTGCCCTGACCCAGGTGCAGCACCTTGCACTTGGACTTTTTAATCTTCATAAGGTTCTTGTGGTCCCACATTCCAAGTTTGTCCAGGTTCTGGTGGATATTGAATGTAGGAAGAAGCTAAGGGTATGCTTCAGTCCAAAACTGTATGTTAAACTGGGTTAAGTATGTTAATCTTTAATATTCCATGTTCCTAATAAAAATTTGAGGAGGCAATGAAGATTTTGTTAGTGAGCAATAGAGGCTTTAATATACTAAGATCCAGTACATTGTTGAGAAGGTGTATGTTCCCCGGAGGTTCAAGTTGGTTATGATGGAACGTAATGAACATTGTTCTAGAAAAAGAGAGGCATTATAGGCTGAACAAAATAGCAGTAGCTGCAAGCCAGAAGAAATTAGTTTTGCATATTTAATTAACTTGGCTGTCAGCAATCAACTGAGCTGTCAGCTCACTGTAAGTTTCTTGTGGCAGGTAGGAGCTGCAGCAAGTTGTGTATGTATGTAAAGTATGTATGCATGTGTGTAAACAACTTGTAACTTTTTTTTAAATCAAGGGCAAAAGAAGACTATATATACATAGAATATGTATATTTTTTTCTTGTATGAAATCAAGGGAAATGAAAAGTAACTGGTAGTTGTTACGATACTCTCTGAATGGTAGATCTACGACAGTGTACAAAAATTTTTAAAACAGAAATGAGAAGGTGTAGGAAGACTCTACACTGTGTCTTTTTTAGGCATCAGTCCAACTGCATAGGACATG
Organism: Grallaria varia; assembly: GCA_013396735.1. Classification (NCBI taxonomy): domain Eukaryota; kingdom Metazoa; phylum Chordata; class Aves; order Passeriformes; family Formicariidae; genus Grallaria; species Grallaria varia. The sequence goes on along the minus strand of VWZG01006775.1, from coordinate 442,722 downwards.
TGAAAGGGAACTGTGATTTAGATCATCTTAGAAAGCCCAGGGCATAAAGCTAAGTACAATAATTTGTCTTGTTTAGCATTGTTTAATTTGAGTATAAAGTATGTTTAGATTTTATTACTGTTTTGGTACTGTCCCAGCATCTTTGCAAGAGATAAGTCTTTGGCAGTGGCATTTGTGTAGTGACTTAGGGAAAAATAAAATGAGATAAAAGACACTTGAGAAAGAGAAACAGCTGGCGTGCAGCTTATAATGATATGAATTTCGTGGTGGTGTTGTTTCACCTAATGGTGATTTACTGGGAAGGTTTTTGAAAGCAGAGTCAACACACTTAAATTGAGAGCTGGCACTTGATCTGCACTTCGAGTGTTGTGGCTTCAGTCTGTAAGGGAGCCTGGAACTCTTAGAGGAAATGAGCCTGTTGGAAAGACACATAAAATAGCACAACTAGGCATGGAGCTACAGAAAACACTCATTTGCCCAGTTCTTGCAGCACAATCTGATTTGTTCTTATGATGCAATATTTCAGTAGATGCTCTAAGGTGAAAATAGAATACATTACTGTTGCTGCAGAAGAGTGAGAGACTGGTTGGCATGAAGTAACTACTCTGGACAATCTTTCCATTCAGAAAGCCAGCAAGCTATGATCTCTAGTCAAATGTTGACATTTGTGTTGATTTTTTGCCCCCTTTTTTTTTTTAAAAAAAAACTTTTCTCCCCCTTCACCAGACTTCTAAAAGTTTTGCCAAGAAAAAATTAATGTTTCTTATTTTCTGATACAGCCTCTTTAGTCTTCTTATTATTTCTGTGATTTGACTGTTTCAAGTAGCAAGAGTGTCAGGGTTTGCACAAAGTACTGAGAGATGAAAAAACTTCACCTTTTTGTTCACTCCTGTGCTGTAAATCTATGCAGATACACAGGCCATCACTGCCTGTGGCCTTTTTTGTTTCGTAAGAGAAAATAAATTGTAATTTCTCTCAGTGGAAGAAAGCAGAACAAAGGAAAGTAAATAAAGTACCATTCCTTTTGATATTTTGTGGCTAATTTTATTCTTTACAATTTGATCACAGCCATAGGAATTCTGAATGCTGATTTCCCCTGTTACTGTAACTGGTTCTGGCAACTTCCTTTGCATGGTCATTTGAAATTAATTTCATACATGCTCCAAGGGGAAATGATTACTCCCCCTTCCCCACTTGTTCCATTTTGTGAAGATCTACAAAATGGTCACCGGTCAGTTAACAGTAAGTGCATTGAATCTACTGATTACTCTGGAGGAGGCAGTGCAAATGCTTGGGATTCAGTTCACTTTTTAAGGGAGGAGGAAGTCCTCTTTCCTATTCTCCATCAGCACTTTCCCAGCTGATGCAATGTAGGTGGAGATGTAATTATAAATATAAAATAGAATGAAACATTTTGTCACTATATATTTTGGAGAAATTTATTTCTGACTTTTCTAATGGAGAAAGTGCCATGGCTTCCAAGTAGCGGTATCCCATATGTTATCGCCCTTTACATTTGCTACTGTCATCTGGTTTCACTAGTTCTAAGTTTTGGCCAAGTGAACACTGCAAAAAGTTTTCCTGTGGCACCAATGATACGTAAGTTCTTTTAGGGCTGGACTGTATATAAAGTATTAAATTGCACTGTGTCTGTGTGATCACAGTGAAGCTGCACATAGAAATCTAAGCTGCTTCCTCATCCAGTCTTGTCTGTCATGATATTTTTATAGATTTGTGAATGAGGTGAGCTACGTAATTCAGTCTGAGTGATAAAATGGATTTGATTTAAAATGAGAGACATAGTGCTGTGGAGCATATGATATGAGTGCACCCAAAAGGACCTTTGAAATTGCAAATAGAATTTAGCAGGGAATCTTCCTGAGAACATCTGTTCGCAATGATAGGCAAATATGTGCTAAATTTGCTACTCGAGTTCAGAAAAATGTATAATACGTTGGGTGCTTCTGATTCTGCCCCAGCATTTCCTTTTGAATTTTGAATGTGTCAACAATTTTCTGTCTTGCATGGGGAGGGATGAACTATGTGTGTATACAAGGGTTGTGTGGTGCTATAAATAGCATTGGAAATGCACAAATTTTAGGTTTGAAATACATGAGTGACTCTGGAAGATATTTCCCTTGTATTTGGGGTATTCACAGTTGTATGTATGAATTCACTACAGAAAGATCAAGTAGGCAGTTGAGGTGGTGATGTGTCCTCATGTTTCTAGTACATAAAGAAATAATGTGAGTGGTAAGAAAGAGTTCAGATAAAAGCTCTGTCTCAGGCCAATGGTGATATCATCTCTTGCTATGTCACTTCTTCAGGACATTTGCCTCGTCTGTTAAAGTTTTTACCGCTCCTTTTAAGACAAATTCATTCACCTTCTTCAAGTTACTAAATAATTTTCTTGGTATTTTATTCCTTATAATTGAGAGAAGTATATTCTAAAGTTCTTCTTTAAATTATCACACACCTGAATTCACAGTTGGAGAATGTATTCCCATGGTAGTTTGCACATATGTATTGAAAGACTATTGTGCTTTCTCCTTTCTCATGTCTTCCTGGTTAAACTACCATTTTCTCTTCTCTGGATAATTTGCTATTCATTTACCTTTTTCATGAAGTTCTGTGCCCAGAGCTTGGTGCAATTTGCTCAGACCTTGCTAGACCTGAGCAGAAGGGAAGGTGGTGCTGTTCTTCCACACTTTTCTGATTAACCTTGTTGGCTCACAGTCACTGGGGAACCCCAGGGGTACAGTACCCAGATCTGTCTTCACTATGCAGCCCTCTAGGTCATCACTTTCCACATTGCGTTTGCAGTGTTGATTTGTGTTATTCAGTTACAGCATAGGAAGTTTATCTTAGAAGTGCCTTAGTGCCTTCTTTCCTTTTTTTTATTTTTCTCCCTACAATAGTTCTTAAAACTGCCAAGATCTGTTTCTAATTCTTACATTTTTCCAACATCTTTGTAGTTGTTCCTATCTTAGTTGTCTTTGTAAAAATCAGTAAGACGACTTTTTTCTGTAATCGTGTTGTTAATGAAAATATTCCAAAATACTGGACTCAGGACAAGTCCCTGTGCAATTTCTTTTTATGAACCTTGATAGTGAAATGTTGACTACTAAATACAGTTCTTCAGCCTGGTATGCTTTGCTTGCACCTGGGACTATCTTGTAAGGTTTTTTAAAATTAGTGAAGTCAAGATAAATGACACTTGCTACCACTCCAATATTCCCAAGGCTTGTTATCCTGTCACTGAAGGAAATTAAGTCAACCTGACATGATTGATTCTTGTCAAATCATGTTGTCTGTTGCTAATTTTCTTGTTCTGTATGGTGTGCTTACTATTTTTTTTTTCACAGAAATTGAGGTAAAGCTTATGGACAGTGAATTCCTTAGCTGCTTCTTTAATCCCTAATGTAAAGAGAAGAGTTTTATTTGCATTTTTCTGCTGTTTTCTGTTGGTGCTTAGAGATAACTGCTAATAACTCTTAGACAGTAATAACCTATTATTTAAGTATTCTTAGGCAAATTTGATAAGATATACACAATTTGAAAAAGTCAAATGTAACCTAATTACTTTATGGCCCCTTCTTGCCAGTTGAAGCTCAGATTTTTGCTACTTCATCTGTGTGGTTAAAGAATTATCTGAAACACAATATTTCTCATTAGTGAGAGTGGAAGCAGTGGAAAATATTGAAGTCGTTTCTTCTCAGCATAATTTTTTAATAGCTTACCTTTGCGGTCTTTTTATGGTTTGAATACAGAATTGCTGTTTTCAATAAGTAACTCCATAGATAAATACAGGAATTAAGATATCATTGATTGACTTTGTCTCTCCATAAAGGAAATTAACCATTTCCCTAGCAGGATGTTTAATTTAAAAAAGAATTACAAAACAGCTCATCTTTGTATTGTTAAGAAGGTGGATCTGCAGGCAATGAAGCAAACTTTGACAGGACAATATGGAACTGTGTAGCAATAACTATGCAGTCTGATCTGAACCTTAAACATGAATTGGGTGTTATTACAGGAATGCTTGAATTAGTGTGTTTATTAGACACCTTTGCCAGTTTTTGAAGTATGCACTTTAAAAAAGAGCTGATTTTATGATGTTGGAAAGCAGAGACCTATTTTGAACAAAGACCGCCTTTATCTTAGGTCAAGGATTTGTCAATGTCTGCATACTTAAAGGTAAGTGTGGAGTGAATGGTGTCTGGTAATAATAAGACCTACCTGTTGCTCTTCCAAGAAAGGTTGGTCACATAAAGCTGTCTGTGTAACCTTGCTGAAATGATAATGTGTCGAGTTGGCACTGAAAAGTAGCTAGGGATTTTGCGTCAATTACATCCACAGTGGGAAAGATGCCATTTTTGGAACATTTTTTTGTGAACTGGAAACAGCATGTCATGGAATGTGTGTTGACGGTGAATGGTATATAGAAAATAGGTATAAAGGAGAAAAGCCCCACAACAAAACCTCTGTTCTGATCACTTTAAGCATGGAAAATTTAAGCATGGAGGGAATTAAAAAGGATTATGAAATTGCGCAGTTTTACCTTTAAAGACTGTGAAAGGCTTAGTACTAAGTAGAAAATTGTTTAAGCAGGGGATGATAAATGTTTGAGGGCACTGTATTGTCTTCTAGGTCTGTTTAGACAAATTTTGAAAAGCCCCATGGTGGCTTCACTGTTTTTTTCTGGAATACATAATACAAATTTGCCATGCACAACTATATAAGAAATTATAATATGTAAAACTAAGGCAAATGACACTTCAGTACAGAAACCTAGTAATAATGAAGAAAATTGAAGGCTATTTTAATGAGCTTGTAGACCAGAAAAATATTTCCGTGTGTGCAGGGAATACTCACTTCATCTGAGGTAGGCAGTATATCTTTGGTTTGTAGCTTTGTTACCTGTAATGGAAACGTTGCTTAAATTAGGTCCAGCAGTGAAACTAAGGAAAAATTTTGACAATATATTTTTCAGAAATAAACAACAAAAAGTCCTGAAAGTTTGGAGTCATTAACCTGACTGTGCAAATACACTATGAAAACTCTTTGCTGTACACCTTCCTGTTGGATGGTTTTTGCTTTCCTGTAACTTCTGCTTCACAAGCTGGAAGACAATTTCTGGTACATCTTAGAGAAGGGTAGTATTTGGTTTTGTTTTCAACACATATCAGTTTTATGAAGGACTATAATATCTTGGAAAATCTTATTCTGCTAAACTATGGTTGCTGCTAGTTACTGCTGGCTCTCGTGCTGCCTGCTCTGATGGTCTTACAGCTACAGGGAACTGGGAGAGTGTTTTGCTTTCTACTTGGGCTATAGACTGCCTTCAACTTCTGCGCTCGCTGCAGTCTGTGCTTGTGCAGTTCTCTGCTGGTTGATGGTCTTGGCTCAGAGTTCCTGCATGTGAGGACAACACAAGTATTTAATCATAGAAAGCTGATCATACTTTGTTAAAGTCTTAGGCTCAAACCATGGAGTGGTACCCATAGCAAAAGCTTTCAAAGCCCTTCAGTTGGAATTCCAGTTTGTCTGTGGTCTCTTTTTTTTTTTTTTCCCCTTTTTTTCCTCTTAAATAGTGTATAGATGTATAGTGTCTGGCAAGACAGCCGTGTTGTGCTTTTGTTTTGTATGCTTTTCCTCCCACAAACTTGTGTATCCATTCATGGCATGCTCATTTGTGTTTTCTGTATTCTCAATGGGAGATGACATTTACCAGACTTGAAGCAAATGCCATCTTTCTCCAACTTGGAGTGGTCGTCATTTTCTGCTTATCTTACTAATTGGCCTTGCTGAATTTTTGACATCTCTTGTTATTTTAAAATTCCTGTCTGTGAACTCATGGTTAAAAAGCTCAGCATACAGCAGTAACAGTCCGCTATGTAAAGCTTAAGAACTATGTAGCTCTCTTCTCAATTTAATTTCCTCCAATTATGTACTAAGAGTTAGTTATTGTTTTGCTGGTTTCGAGTAATTCTGGAGACTTATTGAACTCTAGTTTAGTTATTTAGGTACTCTTATTTTTTCTTACATTTACAAGGTTTGAAAGCAACCACTTGTGTAATATTGAATAAAAAAATAGGAGAAAAGTAAAGATTATGTAAATACCAGTTTATCTTGATTAATGTTTTCATTCATCTCATGGTCTCCTTGCTTCTTCAGGACATTTGAATGCAGAAAAGTCTGTGCATGCGAGACTGAAATGAGAAAGATCAGATGAGAAAGGCTGGGTGTGGGTAGAGGCAAGTAAGCTGAAGGAGAGCGAGACACTTATTAATGATGACCAGGTTAATGCCTGGAAGTTGATTTGATTCAGAATCTCCTTAGGTCGTTTGAGGATCAGAATGGTCAAAGGGCTCCTGAAGCAAATATTTCCTTGCTTGTCATATGCATTGAATGTGCAATTATTTTTTTAACTTAGTCTCAGATTGTGTTGTGCACTGGAAAGAAAAAAATTTTATTCTTCTTCTCTCTGCTACTTCTTTATATTCTAATAGTGAATCATTTTTAATGTATTGTTGTATTTATTCCACTGCATGATGAAGAGTTGTGGTTTGACCTCAGCTGGCAACTATGCTTCATGCAGCCACTCACTCCCTCCCACCCACAGTGGGAAGTAAAGGAGAATCAGGAAAAAAATCCCATCTTGTGAGTTAAGAACGGTTTAATAATTGCAACAAAGTAAAATATGATAATGGTAATGATACTGAAGTAGACCACTATTGTTGCTATGAATGGTGATAATGGGAAAAAAGTACAACTAACCACAGCTGAAACAAGAAACACAAGTGCTGCACAGTGCAGTTGCTTACCACCTGCTGACTAATGTCCAGCCCATCCCTGAGCAGTGATCAGTGGCTCCCAGCCAACTCCTTGCAGTTTATATACTGAGCATGATGCTCTGTGGTGTGGAATATCCCTTTGGCCTGTTCAGGTCAGCTGTCCGGGGTCATGCTCTCTCCCCTCCTGGCTTCTTGTGTACCTGCTAACTGGCAGAGCATAGGAAAATGGAAAGGCCTTGACTTAAGCGCTATTAGCACAACTGAAAAATCAACATTATTCTTATAATAAATCCAAACACACAGCACTGTATCAGTTACTAGAAAGAAAATTAACTTTGTCCCAAACACAACCAAGACTAGAAGGATGAGAGGAAATGTTTAGATTTGCTAAGAAATGGGAAGAGTAACTGTTTCAGACCTCTGCATTCTTGTATTTAGTTTGTAAAAGCATAATGCAAACTTTGCTTTTATCTCCGGCTAGACTGGGAAATAATTTTGTTCTTGCTTGTTATTGAATGATTTCAATTTTCTGAGCTAGCCACAATAGTATCTTGTCACATCTTTAATGAGTCGTACTTATTTATATTTGTCATAAGCTATAAACCCTATCAGAATTAAAAACAGGCTGCTAAAAGACTCAGAGGGAAAAATCAACTGTTGTAGGTGTTCTGACTCTGCCTAGCAAGCAGAGGGTTGACTAATGTCGGGAAGTCCTAGATCCTTAGAGCTGTTTCGTGTCACTCCTGTGGTGAGAATAGAGTTGGGCACTGGGATTTCTGATACTCTCAGGACTTGAGAGACATGGTACCCTTTTTCGTCCCTTGTATTCTATTTTTTTTTTCCTTCTTATGATACAAGGTAATTTGTAAATACAGCAACTTCTAAAAGCATCCTAATTCTGTAGGAGGAAAGAGTTAATGTGTGAAATACAGACTCCTCTGAAGTAAGTGAAGATGCTTGTAAGATTTTTAAATTTGTGCTTATAGTATACATACTTTTTTCCTCCCTACCTCTTGTTAAAAAATCAAATTAATACACCAGTCCAATAATAATTTGAATCACAGCACTTACTTTTAGGAAGAGAATGGAGGAAATGTCCTCCGTGTCATTATGGATTAATGAAACATTGATAGAGATTCTGCTGCCTTCCAATGGAGATTTTATTGCTCCCTGGTTTTACCAAAAGTTTAATCACCAACTAAATAGTGAGATTTGATATCTTTGCCTGTTTCTTAGGGTGAACAGTATGCAAGTGTTAAATATTGACTGGGAGTTTTAAATAATCTTCTAGAATTGCATCAGGAAACAGTATTTGTATTTTTCATATGGAGTTGTTGTTCAGGAAATATTTTTGTTGCAGTGACCCAAGTCAACAGCAGTTCATCTGATTGGTCGTCACTGTGTCTTTCTTGGCAGAAACATCAGGTCTTGATGGTTACCCTCACTTTTGATTGAAAGTTTGTAGCCTGCTGTCAGATAAGCAGGTTGATCTTTGACCCTTTTTTACATAGTATTGTTGGAAGTTGAAAACCGCATGCAAAGTCAAGTGCTGTCCATTCTAAGACATAAAAACAGAAAAGCACAGAGAAAATCATAGAAGGCAAGAGCTGTATCTAAATTACATGATGTGTGTTGTGATGGTACCCAAAATGTGCAACACTAGATTCAGTGCTTCCGTCTGCAAGACCGTGTAGATCGTGGTGTTGCTAAGCAGTTAACATCAGTTTATATGTCCTGGTCTACTCCAAGGAAGTAAGAATAACTTTTGGTCTTTCAATGTTTATACTTTATTACACGTCAAAGTTTTTTAAAAAAAATAAAAATACTGGCTCTCACAGCCAATGAGTTTTAGAGTGTCCATAAAGCTTTAATGCATTCCCTGTTTCTAGAAGTTTCCAGTAGCAGATAGCTCTTCAAACTGTTGTTTGCTTTCAGTGCAGTGGTATTACGTTTTTAAAAGGGAAGCGTTGCCAAATCTGTTTTTCATATTCTCTACTACCCTTTTGTTAAATTGCATCCATTGATTCTGGATTTGGATAGTAGCTGTTTTAACTGCAATATTACTACTCCTAAGAGTTGTTGAAGGTATGGACTTGGCATTTGAGTAGATTTTTTTTTTTTTACCTCCTTTATTAATGTATTAGAAGAACTTATTCCCAAACTGAGTGGTTTTTTTTTCTCCTACGCAGTGTTAGCGCCCTAATTTATTGAGCCCTTTTGTCATTGTGTGTCTTGATTCTTTACTCTGCTGCTACTTCAGCTTGCTTTGGAAGATGAGACTGGTGTGAGAATCCTGTCTGTCTTTCACAGCATCCCAGTGACCTGGATTGTGAAGTGGTTGTAGGCAACTTACAACCTCTTTCTTGCAATTTCCCCTTTCTATGCGGATCCAGTACTGGTTGGTTGAGTTTCTTTCCATGTCATTACAGATCAGCTGACAAAAAAGTCACTGACAAACCTTGATTTATCTGAAGAGCTGTGTTACAAACTCCAATACTTAGTTTCTGCAGTAAGTTCAAGTGCCACAGGCATGCCACAGGAGGCTCTTTGAAAAGTACTGATCTCTCTGGGCTGCAGACATTTGAAAAAAACATGACACCCTTCAAGAAAATGTGAATTGGGCTACAAAAATGTATGACTCCTGTTTTAAGATACTGTGTGGACCTAAATACAAAACAGCTTTTAATTTTGATGTTGTTTGTGGGCATATACTTATCTCCAGTGTGGGGAATATTGTCTTTCGTTGCGAGGCCCTCGCTCTCCCCTGTTTTAGCCCACTGCCTTGATACAACCCCTCTCGCTGCTTTAACACCTTCCCGAGTTTGCTGTGCCATAGCCTCAGGCAGTTGTTTGTCCCCCTGGGTGCTCTGCAGAGCAGCCCTGCCTGGCTACTAACACTCCATCAGTCTCCAGTGAGCAGTGTGCCGCCTGGCAGTGAGTGAGGCAGTGCTATAGATTCTTGCATTAAATTTTGAAGTTCCTGGGGGGTCACGTTTTGTGCCACTCCAGCCAAGTGTCTGTGGTGTGATGTGGTCCAGGAGGTCTTCTGTGCTGAGATGCCAGAGGTTGGGAGACCTGATAATGGTGAGCTCTTTAATGACTAAGCAGTATAATTGTTTTCATCACTGTTAAATATTGCAGAGAGCAATAAGGTTATTTTTCTGGCAGATCTGTTCTTTTAGGCCTTGGCAATGAGTTCAGTTAAATATACAATTTGAATACAGTTCTGTGTGTGCAGTTCAGTGCATGTCTCTGTAAAACAAGGTTGGTAAACCTACCATTTGTGTTGGAACAGAGACAAACAATGGTAAGGTGTCTCAAGCACACCTAAGAACTACAAAATTTAATACCCAACCTGTCCAGCTGGTTATTAAAATTCTTTTCTGTCTAATTAATCTTTGATAGTTTGTTACATAATAGCCTGGAAGTGTTATGTACAAAAAGTAAATGTAGTTCATAGGAAAAGTAACTGGAGAAGACTGGAGACTGCCTTGTAGCTGGATGCAAAAGGTGAAATAAGTTGGCAGCAGCAACTAAACATGAGTTTATGGGCTGTCTTCTGCTTGTGGATTCTACTGCTGATAACCTTTTCTTGTGATTTAGTAGAGGCCCTGTGGTGTGCTTTGGTGCCTTCCACATCAATCAGTGTGGGCTGAGACTTCACCTTTTTGAACCTCAACATGACCTGAGTTAAAACCAGCTTAGAGATTTGGTGTTTTTTTGTTTCACTGGTGTTTTAATGGTGCTTTTGAAACGTGCACTGCAAAAATATTTTTCTGCTCAGGAATGTTAACAATATTGTTGTATTTGCAGATACTTGTGAATAATATGCACTTGGGGATGTGGGCAGCTCTACCAAAAGATCCTTGTGGATTTTGGCTTATACCACCATATGTCTATGGAAAGTGACACAAGCAGTTCAGTGTTGCTGGGTGTAATGCTTAATCTGTTGAAAAAGCTAATCTGCCATAAAATTGTTGATTCTTTACAGAAGAGAACAAAATACTATGGGAACTAATCTGTGGGATAAGGAGAAAACAAAACAAACCAATCTAGAAATACAGCAGACATCATAGATATTATTTTCCATCAAATCACCAGACTGTGATGTTTAAAACAAATTAATCTACTTTAATCCAGTTGCAGTGTTCTGTTGGCAGTAGACTAATGGTTTTAATTATCATTATGTAGGCATTTATAGTGGATGATAAGCATGGCACTTTACAGAAGCAGAAATTAAAACCTGAAGAACATGCAGTCTTAATCAAAGTAAGTGATAAATATTGTAAAACATGATCAGAGAGAATGTGTTCTAAACAAACAGCGTCTGATTCTTTACTAGGTGGCAAATATGTTGTTGGCAGACTTTTTAAATTATTTTCTTAGCAAGAAAACAAAAATAGGTGATACTAGTAGTAGAAAGCAAGAAGTTGTAAGTAGGAAAGCTTAGTGCACAAGGAAGGGAGTCTTATCCAGGTATCCGTGTGGCAGGTAGGTGTAATGCCTGCATTGGAAGTTGAAGGGAGTCTCCAAACAGTGTGTGATAATGCTTTGAAGAGAAAATTGAGACATTCCATGGTCATGGTAGTTTGAGCACTAGAAGATTCTTTTTTGTGCCAAGCATGTTGATTAGCCTGAGTTGAAATAGAATGGTGAGAAGGGAAGAGGTACTGCAGCTAAGACAAGAAAGAAGTTTGATGTAGGAGTTTTTTCTAGCAGCTGATGCGAAATATATACACTTCATAAATATCCTAGAGGGGTGGAATAGTATTGATCTAAAACAAGTCATGGTCTAGCCACAGATTACTGAGAGGATAATGAGATTGTTGTTTATGGAGCTGCTGAGTGGAAACGAGGTAGTTTGTCTGCGCACTGTTACTGAAATAGCCTTTAGTTACAACCTTTGGAAACTCAAAAATTTAAAAGTAGTAACCACTTGAACTATATACCACTTGTTAAGAGAATAAACACAAGACTTAGCAAATACTGTTTGTTATTGGAATATGGTTCTCAAGCCATTCATGCTTGAGAAGAGAAACTCAGCCTGTGGTACCTGGCTTTCTTAGTTCCATTGCGAGTATCCTACATCTTGCAGCCTTATGTGGTACTGCTACTTTTCACTCGTTTTATGTGAATAATAATTTCTCAGTAAATTATAGGCTATTATCTGTTATCCCAACAGTTCCAAATGCTGCATGTACAAGGGAATTATGCGGTGCTATAAATTAATGCATTTTATTTATATTTCTCAAAGTCTCTAGAAGTAATTACTTCCAGTCCCGGTCAGCTAAATATTGAATTCAGAGCCACCCTGGGTGTAAACATCTTAAAATTCAGCACAGTTTAATTGCTATAGATAAATCCTTTCCCTTTAAAATATACCCATGAAGTTAATGTCTCCATTTTTTGTTGCACTGAAATAGAGGTTTTTTGTTTGTTTGTTTTAGCTCCTGTCTTTTTCTGTAAGTAAACCCACAGCTCTTTTAACATTATCTCTGTTTTTGTTTCCCATTTTTTGTAGTAAAGTGCCATCTGTTCAGTTGATAAAAAAATGGAGGATTGCATATTAACATCCATGAAGAAATCTGGGATGTAGGCAGTTATAAAGATAGCAAGTACTATTTTTATGGAAGTTTTGTTCATTATTTACTCAATACTTTTTTCTCCCATATAAAAATTACTCTGGCACTCAAGTGGCTAATTTTACAAGTACTGCAAATCCCACATGAAAATTAATCAGTTGTATACAAGTGCTGCATATGCAAAGAGTGAGTGTTCAGATGCATGGGTTTTTTCCTTCTGATTGTGCAAGATTTAAATTTAGCAACAGAAGTTTTAATGAGTTTCATATTTTGTACAAAGGACTTCATTCTTCACCTGCTTTATTAGCAGAGCAGCAGAATATGAAAAGTTCCACTAAGGAAGGGAATGATCCTGAAAACTGTAGCAACTTGGAGTGAGACAGAGTGCTGGAGTTGGTAGCTGCTGTTCAGTGGCAGTGGAATGTGGCTGTCTGTGTCAGCAATTCCATTCAGATCAGAAATGGTCTCTTGAGGGAAATCTCTCATAACAGACTTGTCCCTTCCTTTTGGTTCATATCATCCAGTGTACTTGGACTGCTGAAACCGTTCTAAATGAAACTGAACTAGAAGATAAAGTCCCAAGGCACACCAAGATGTGGTCCAAAGTGGTAGGCATGTAGTCTGTAGGGTCAGTTGAGAATTACCCTGAAGCCCTGCGCACTGAAAGAGGACACATGGCCATCAGCTCAAATGTTTGCATTCCACGGATCTTTCTGTTGTGCTTCTGTGCTTCCTGATACAGATGTGGCGTGCCACGGTCTGTCTTGTTACCTTTAATGTGCAAGTATTACAGGCATTGCTCTAACAGTAATTTTGAAACCATGGCATTTGGACAGGAGAGACATGATTGTTACAGTACCCTTAGCAGGAGAGCCTCCCAAAATCCTCCTTACTGTGACAGGTACTGTGCAAACAGAATAAAAATATTTTCTCTGCTTTGAATAATCTAAAGTACAAAGTAGGAGATGAGTTTATATGACTAGACCAAGGTATGCATTTAGAGTGGTAGAAGACAGAGCAACCTTCTTCCTTGTCTAAATAGATGAATATGATAGCTATAATTTAATAATGTCACACAATAGGAGAATTTCACTTTTCTTAGTGCTGCAGTGGTACATATCCATTTCCTCAGATTTGAATATGAGGCATGCTTCTTGGTCACTTGGGGGAATTCAGAAATGTAAATCAGCTGAAAATGTGTCTCTATATTCAGTACAGAAATACTGGTGCCTCCTGACATGCCGTCTCTCCATGTTGTGTGTTGCTTTGTTCAAGCTTTCTGTGATGAAACAATAAGCTCGGTGGGTTAAGTCTGAGCATCAGCTTCACTTCTTTTGGCCTTGTCGATGAAAGAAGAGCCTGTAGATGTCAGAGAATTGACTCAGTTTTGTCTTTCTGATTTTGAATTTCTATTGCACACAAAATATTAGGAAAACATTATTAATATTGTCATGTTAAATAATAAAGTCTTCTCCACGGACACTCCCTTGTTGCGGGGGAGAAGCTTGCATGCCCTTATGAGGTTGCAAACTATACTGGCAGTGGTATATGCCTCCGGTAGGGTCTCCCATGCTAGTCAGGTCTCAGCTGAAGGGTCAGACAAAGTGTGTCCATGGGCAGGATGGGCTCTCCAGCCTCCTGGCAACTGTCCTAGGAGAAGGACAACTCTAACTCCAAACCCGGGCAGATGGAGCTCGCTTAGCCCTGTAAGGCCATCCATCTAAGAGAAGGATACTCTAACTAAACCTACATCCTGAGGACTTCGCTGCCACTGTCCAAGCTTGCTAGGCCCTGGCAGATGAACCTTAGGACTAAAGGGTGGGGCCAGTTCCGCGCACGCTGCGCCTCACTTGAAAAATCCACTGTGCAGGCTCGAAGGATTCACCCACATTTGCAAAGCCCTGCAGCGACAGGCAAGGGATGAAACTGCAGGTGAGAAGGTGCACTGGAAACCACAGACCCAACCCTGCATGCAGGCGGTTCAGGACATTGGTCGCTCAAGACT
>VWZG01006775.1:407401-427917 GCA_013396735.1 Grallaria varia | reverse complement strand
ACCAATGTGTCTGTCCTTGAACAGGCAGCAGTCACCAGTATTGAGGCCATGCTGCTGAGAACGCAGCTGCGCTGGGCGGGGCATGTCTCCAGGATGGAGGATCGCTGCCTCCCTAAGATCGTGCTCTGTGGTGAACTCGCCACCGGCTGCCCCAAGAGAGGAGGCCCAAAGAGGAGATACAAGGACTCCCTGAAACAATACCTCAGCCTTGGCCATATTGACTACCATCAATGGTCCACTCTGGTCTCCAGTCGGGAGATATGGAGACACACCATCCATAATGCTGCTGATTCCTTTGAGAACGCACGCAGAATCAGTCTTGAGGAGAAAAGACAATGCAGAAAGAACCGTGCCTCACCAACACCGCCTAGGCAGACTTTCTGCTGTGCCTTTTGCAACCGGACTTGCCTATCTTGCATCGGCCTCTTTAGCCATCAGCGCGCTTGCAGCAAGCGTGGGTAGAGCCCTTCCCAAATCTTCATTCGTGAAGCCTAGCCATGATGATGATGAAAAAACAAAGTTGAGATGCTACGGTTCAGGTCACTTATGTAACCTTAATTTGCCTCCCTTGTATGCGTGCATTATAATTCAGTCATTATTAAATGTTTCTGCTATCTTTCTGCTCTTTCCTCTGGCTTCATTTAGTGTGCAAAAGCTTAATGAATGCCTGCTCCAAGTTTTTTTTTTTATTTTTCTTCCTTGTAGTTCAATATGGCGCTCAATTCCTTTTTAGATCATGCTGTTTGAACTATTTTGTGAGCAGTATTATGTGTTAGACACTTATTTTACAAGGCTGTAGAACTTTATATGCGACACTGTAGTACCCAGGTGGTTCAAATATGCTAATGAAGTTGTCCACTAAGCTGAGCAGTGTACCCTTCACCCAGTTTTGCAAGTAGAAACAGAGAAGTGAAGTAGAAAATCTGTCCAACAGCTTTTGGATACTTGAAGCAGATGCTTTTTCGTTCTTATCTGTGTTGTAAGTGCTTGCACTTATTGAATCTTCTGTTTGGTCATGGAACAACTTCAGTGATTTCATCTGCAAATGCAAACTTTTGGCAGGCTGTAGGGGTGGTGTTTTCTGAAGTTGGGCTTATGAACACAAGGGACCTGATTTTGCTTCTTTTGGCAGGTGTGGGAATTGGTATAAAGTGGTTTTGACAAACATGCCGCAAGATTTTTATGACTGAGACGGAGGTGAAACTAGGTATCGATAAGGAATCTTATTATTTTGTTTTAGAGTAATCTTCCTTTCCTTTGCTGTCAAGAAAGTGACTGAAAGAAGGTTCCCATACTGGTCTTTTGTTACAGGCTTTGCACAGTGTTTCTTGGTCATTTGCTTCTGCAAATGTCAATCTTCCCAACCATAATCTTCCCAGTCTGATTTTCATCGTACTTCTGTCTTCTCTCCACACTAATGTATCCCTAGCCTGGCCATCTTTCTCAGCATGTCCAAGTTGTACTGCTGTGGATTCCTAATTGTCTGTTTCTCTTCCAGTCATGCTTTTCTCCTCTCTCTGTTTCTCCTTAACCCCTTGGTTTAGGACCCAGCTTCTCTTCAGGTTCCTTATCTAGTTTCCATTCTCTCCACATGTTCTTTCTGGGTTTTTTTTTGTTGCTGATGTTTCCACAGCATGGTCCTCCCTTCTGCATGCTTCACCTCTCTGTCAGTTTCTTATTCCCTTCTTTGCCAACTGTCTGTGTTTGTTCTGGTATTCTCCACTCCATGTGAAAAGCCTGTGCCCCAGATTTACAACATTTAGGCTCCTAAAGCTTTAGTCTCTCCTGGCCTTGGACACGGTGGCTTTTACTTACTCATTTATTTATATATACATTTATCTAAATCCTCAAAGAAATAGTAAAATTTTGGTGTATTTTCGTGTTGATTGTGATTTGGTGATGTCAGAATAAACAGAGGAGACAACCCCTGCTTCTGAAGCATGCTGCTATAGTTATTTTACGTACTATTTTTAATACAGGGTGAAAAGATTTTTTTCTTGTTTCTTTAGTAGGACAAGGAGAAAAAAAAACCTATAAAAATGGATAATTTTATCTTGAATGTTGAAATTTTGCTGGAATGATGGGCAACAGTAAAGGTTTTATAGTTACTGTAGGTAATATTTAGTGCTGTGTTGGTTTTATGGCCACCTCTCTTACATTTAAATATTGTTACATAACTCATCAGATAGTATAACTGGATGCAAATCTGGAATTAGCTGCTCTGTGTCAGGCTTCTAGAGCTGAGGGCTTTATTCAAAAATTTATATGACATTAAAATATGTAATCTTAAGGGTAGAGAATTGTACATTATTTATTTTTATTATTCATATGTAGCTTATTATTTACCCTTAATAGTATGTACAAGACTTAGGCATAGACTGAGAACTCAGGGTAAAAAGTGTGAAGGAAAATGGATTCTACCCTCGTGCATTTGTACTATAGTAGCAGATTTGGGGAAGAATTTTTTTTAATCGTTAGGTATTTCAGAAGTAAATTAGGCAAAAATAAGATCTCCAAACAAAACAACACAAAGCCAAAAATCCAACTTATTTTATTTTGATGCAAGTAAATTGTATGTGTAGAGAATGAGAGGTGTGCATGAATAGGTTTAGATCATGTCACAAATGGTACTTAAGACCAGTGATGCTTTACAGTTGAGCAGTAGTTACACCCAAGACCATTGTATTGTTAATGAGAACCACACATATATATATATGTAAAACTATACTTAAGACATTCTATCTGTGTTAAAATGATTGTTTTATTTTGTTACGCACGAATAAATGAGGGAGTGGGGTAAAGACTTGTACACATCTCATAATGTCTGTTTCCTCATATGACTGAAATGTTGGTGAATATAGGAGGAAATCATGAATGGGAATCAATACCAGAATTCTGAGCCTGGGGCAGACAACAATGCGTATTCTGCCCTGGTCTGTCTGGAAAGTCTCCTGGAAGCATCTTGATTCTGCTCTGAAAAAATACCCTGTTAGAGGAATGTGGAAGGATATGGCAAAGTTGTTTTGTTTTTTTTCCCAGAGGCATTCATTCCATGTGAAAGCATGAGGTGAAAAAGGAATTAATACCCCTCCTCTGGACGCACATGCTTTGGAATCAGTGCTGCATGTGTTGATGGTCCATGTTTCAGAAATACACGTCACTAATTAAGAGCTTATTTCAGGCACTTTAGACTGAGTGCATGTGTGCAAGATGCTGGTCCATGTTTCAGAAATACATGTCACTAATTAAGAGATTATTTCAGGCACTTCAGACTGAGTGCATGTGTGCAAGATGCTGGTTGAGAAGGCATTGCGGAATGCATCTGGTTTAGGAGGCTGGGGAGCAGCACTACTACCTGTGGCACAGTCATCTGGCCTCTGCTGGTAAAAGAATTTCAGAGTACACAAAGTTAGGATAGATCAGCAGACAGGGACGGGTGTATCTGCTATGTTGCAAAGTCTTCTTTCTTTAAAATTAGTTCAATCTGTTATATTTTGTAGGTGCAATGGTGTCCCATAGGCTGTTTCTGTTTACTTTCAGCTGGTCCTTCTCTCCCTCAAAATTCAGTAGTTGCAAAAAAAGTTATCTGTTAAACCTTTTTTCACTCTGAGCAAACATGAAAGCCTCTCCCAAATAGAAATCAAATAGAAGCATTTTTAGTAAGTAGGTGCACTTTAAAATGAGTAGTAACCAGACTACTATATGAGGTATTTCCATGCAAATCTCTCAGTGCATTGCTGAACTGGTGCTTGTGGTGCACAATGTTTGTCCTTCACTGGCGTGCATATCCAGTTATGGAGAGGTGGCAAATCTTATGACAACTTTCTAAAATAATAAACAAACTAACAGCTCCAGTGTCCTGGAAATCACAGACCAGCAAATCTGTTTTTCATACCAGCAGTACAACTGAAAATCATAGCAAGAAACTGAGTTGGTAGCTATGAAATAACTGTTACATTTTGAGAAACAGTTATAAGCTTTTGAAGAAGTGCCACAACACAAAACTATTTAAGCATTCTTTTAAGAGTCAGAAGGCCACTGTGCAGAGTGATTCAGTCGGCACAGGATGTTTATATTACCACAAGCTACTTTTCCGTATATATATATGTATGGGAGGGGAAACTACTGTCATTGATGTTTTTGTAGTTAAAAAAAACACATCACACACCCCCACACCCCCCCTCCCCTCCCCGCCCCGATACTGGCATTGCGTAAGAAGGAATCTATTTTGGATTAGATTTCTTGAAGAACTTTTATGGTTCAATATATTAGGAAATGATTTGTGAAAAGAGAATGAATAGTGGGATGTTGACTTGTACTGCTGGCACATATTTATTAAAGATAGCAAAACTAAAATGGACCATGAAGACTTGCAATGCTTTCTAAGGTGATTAAAATGGCATATGAAGGACTGTGTTAGAAGAACACTTCTAATTACACATGAACAGTAATTGGTTCTTAATTGGCTACACTTCCAAAAAGATCTTCAGGGTAATTCTGGGTTTGAGTTTAGTGTTGTTTCAGACAGAGTTGTCTAAACAAAAGCAAGCAAAGACAATTTCAGGAATTGAAAGTAATTAATAGTTTCTAATAGAAAAGGAGAGAACAAAATGGAAAGCATTATTTATCTGCATATTATTTATACTGCTGCATTAGTAAATGTTATTACTGGATATTGTGATTTTATTTTTGCCTTATCCTCAGAAGGACGTAATTCAACTACAAAAGATACTGGGAAAAGTAAGCAGAGCAATCAGGTGTCCTGGATGGCTTAGAATGGGATGAAAGTAAATAAATGATGATTCTTAGCGCAGAAAACTACAAGACCATATTCTTGTTGTTGAAGTATATAAACTCTTTGAACAGCAGGGGGAAGATGAAGAGGGAAAGATTTGTTCCTTATGTCTCCTAACATGAGAATGAGGAGGTATCTAATGAGGCAGTAAGTTGTCAAATAAAAGGAAATACCTTGTCATATGACAGATAATTAAATTCTGAGACTTATTTCTGTGAGATGATGCGGTGGCCAGATGTAAAAATGAGCTCAGTGTTTGGACAGAATCATGGAAAAAAAACGTAGTCCATCAGGGTTATTAAACATAATATTTGGATTGTGTCTGATTCATTAAGCTCCCTGGCTCAGTAATAGTTGAAGACAAGGAGTGTATCAAAGGAAGGATTTCTGCTATTGCATACTGTGTTGCAGTCTTTAGCCTGACCTCTTGCAGCTGCTTTGAAGGTAATTCTTGGCTGTGTATCCTGTTCTTTGTCTTGCACCAGGAGGCAATTCATTCACCTGTTCTGCCTTTATTTAGAAGCAGAAGTAAAACATAGATTCCTTCCCAGCAAAGAGGCTGAAGACCTTTTCAGGTTTCACATTGTTTTTATTAAGTACTTTTATTTGATCGTGTAACACTATTGTCAGAATATCCTATTTTGATCCTTTCAAAATGCAAGCTATGGTTTTGGTTCAAAACTACATTCTGTCTTGGAATAGTAATTAGTGAATCGAGGACTTTTAATGTTCAGGGTATTATGATGTTTTAAGGTAGGGAGCCGGTTTTGTCCTCTGCAGATAAAAGGTGTTTTGATTGGCAGCAGTTAGCCAACCACCTGAGAAACAGTTTGTGAAACAAGAGGAAAAGAAGAATTTTACAGCGTAGATGTATAAAATGCTTTCACAGGCACACACAGAAAAATGAATCCTTCGCTTGCACCATTTGTTGTTCCTTACACACTGACTTACGCTATTAAACAAAGCTAAACACAAAAGCTAGCAAAACTTGTTTGAACTCAGTTGTTTGCTTTAGCGAGGGTGTTGTTTATTTGTATCTTTTTCTATCCCCTCTGCACCATATCAAGCAAAGAAATTTCTAAGCCCTCAGTTGCCCGGTGGAAGTCAGCCTGGTGTCGGTTGGTCTCAGAGGACTATTTGGCACAAAGAGTAGGGAGAAAGTGTGGATGCATGCATGTACAGATATTTTCAGTTAATCCCTTCCTAATTGGGTTACTGCTGAGCTCAGTACTGCCAGCACCATTGTGAGTTTCAGAACATTTGCACTTTTCCACTGGGAGCTTGTTATTAGGTGGTAATCTCACCTTTTTTTTTTTTTTTCTTTTTATTTATTTTTTATTTAAAAAGTGTTAAGGAAAAAATTATAAAGGAAACAAAATGCATCCTAAAAGCCCTTGAAACAGAAGACTATTAAGCTTTTATGTTTTGACTCGTGGGTTTTGAATCTGTAGCAGTACTTGAGATTTTAAACCTGATAGAATAACCTCTTCCATTGAATTGCTGGAAATCAAAACTGAAATTGTGGCTGGTAAAAGGGGTACTTAAGACTAAGTTCTGGAAATGCTGGTGCTCTCTTAGGGAATGCAATTTCTATAAGAATAAATTAAGCCTATCTTCCATGTTTTCAGTGAGATATCTACTGACTTCTCTGAAAAAGGCAATGCATTGATTACTAGTGTGGGTATTTTCTAGCTATTGTTTTCTTTGTCTCTGTGGTTCAGACCCAGGACTCATTTTTAATGAACTAAATTTTTTCAGATAATTTCATTACAAATTCACTGAATGGAGAACATAGATTTTCAAACTCCTCATTTTTCTCAATGACAGCAGTTTAGTATTAGGCTAGGATACTGCCTAGGAAAAGAACGATGCAAATTAAGTAGATAATCTCAAAAGAAATTTTATCCTTGCAAGTGTTTGCGTGTAAATGAAAAAAAAAGTCTGTTTTGTTTTAGCTTTATGATGAAATACAGCAACAGTCTGCTCAACTCTAGACTGAAGTCAGTCTGCATCACAAATGTTTGTTGAATTCTGAAATTTGCTTTAATTATTAATATTTTGTGATTTTAGTATACATTTTGTTAAGATTTGAGCTACTAAGAAAAAAAAAGGTATACTGAAATATCCCATGTAGCAGAGGTTTTCTTTTGGCTTGCTCAAATAGCTTCTTGGTGAAATAGTGTCACTTTTTTTAACAGTTTGCTTAGTGTTTTGTTTCTACCATTCCCATCAGAAGACTGTGCTAGAATCTCATTACTCTGCTGTGTAGAAACCATAGTCTCTCCTATGTAGTTAATGGAAAAGAGTGAGCACCAGGAGAGGATAATTTGGTCTTTAGGAGCCAAACCTAATTGTTCTGGGTTGCCTTTTGATAGACTTTTTTGTGTTTCCATTGATGAAATAAGTGGTGAGCGGTTTAGGTTTTCAGGGTAAATCTTATTGTTCTAGCCCAAACATATTCATAGCCATTTTGTAGAATTATGGGAAGCAGAGCATGGTTTCATCAGATAGGATTTTTTTCTTTACTTGAGAAAGATAGTGGTAGTTTTTCATCCAAGTAGACTTAAATACAGGAGAGAAAATATCAGAGCACTGGTATGACTTACTCTGTTGTTCTATAGATATTTTTCATCTTTTTTGTTAAATAGTCATACTAATACTAATGTAGAGGAGTGTTGCCAAGCGAGTGAATGAAAAGACAAATTGTCTTCCAAACCCCTGGTTTATTGGTGTTTGTGAGGTTTCATGTTTGGTTGGTTGATTTAACGATCAAACAATAAAACCTTCCAAAAATTTGTCCTTATTGAATAAAGATGACCAATCTGCCTCAAGAGATTGAAATCCCAGACCCTAACTGAAGTAATGCATCTGACATTGATGCTCCAATGGATGTTTCAGGTGAAGGATGGGGATTGATACCATGTGTGCTCTTTTTTCACCTGTTGAACATCTGATTTTGACTTCAACTGTGAGCGTGGACTCCTTCAAGTTAGACATGTGTTTATGTTTACTTAGTTACAACAGAATCTCATCTTTTCATTGCTACCAGCTTTCTCAAGAGCAGTGATGGGAGAAATGTTATAAAAAAGGGTGTCAGTGTTGAACTACAAAGAGAAAAGAGATTGCATACCAGTATGATTTGTATTACTTTGAAAATATTCTGCAAATTAGTTTTAGACTAAATAAGCCTTTTAATAGGGTTGAAATGTCACTTCAGACAATCTCTTCTAGGAAGGCAGTACATAATCTGATCTTTTTTTAAAGTCTGGGTTCTGTGCTGATCTGAAACCAATTACGAAACCACAAAATTCTTTTGCATTAATCTCAGAGAAACTGATATGTCTACTCTTCTGCTGCAATATGAATGTGTGAAATGCATCAAATTATAACATGAAATATTCTAATTTAATATTAATGTAATGACCAGATTTTGTCAATAAATATGTAATCAACATAAAGGTTGTGAAATGGAATTAAATATGGGAATTTATGAATAGCTTGATTTCATATTTACTTTGAAATATATTTATGCCAGTCTTAATTGTATACATCATGATATTCTCTTTTCTTGCTTAGAGATGAATTTTATAAACTACAAATACCTCTATTACAAAATTACCAGAACTATGGTAAATGGTGTTTTATTGGAGTACTTAATGTCCTAGTCTATATTCAGTATCAACTTCCACATATTTCTGTAATGCATAAAGTACTTAATACTGGTGGGATATGTAGACCAGAAAAGAAATACTGGCGGAATTAAGCACCTACAATTCAAGCACACAGTTAATTTGCTGTGTTTAGCAAGAAGAATATTAATGTTTTGAGTTCTAGGTACAAGAATAATAGTTCTTCTGGTTGGCAGTGAAATGAAGATTTGTCCTTTAAACTGTGCAAGGGACTCCCACAGACACAACAAAAAGGAGTTGAATGCTTAATTATTGCTGTAAGAAATTGCGTATTTTACACTGAAGAATCTTAAATTATTAAATAACTTCAGCTGTCATTAATCATCCGTACTAGTCTGTGACAGTCATTATGGACAGACTATTGGATCCCTCTAGGGTTTTTCTCTAGTTTCATTGCTGACTGTATAAGGCACCAGTGAGAGAAGTGCTGTTTGCTTCAGGATGAGTACCAAACCATGGTTTTTACACATTGGCTTGCATACTTTGCAAATATTGTACATGTAGATAGGACATGTATGCATTTCTTTCTTTCAACTGATATTTTGAAAAGTGTTTTTATAATGTTAGTTTCAAATCCTGACACATGGAAACAGTGTGTTCATGAAAAGTTGTTTCACGATATGCCTTTGCATGTTGTAATATTTTCATGTGATTCCAGTCAAGTCATCCTCTGTTGGGATTGGATTAAGTGTCTTTAAAGTATGAACCTTTACAGATAGCTTCCCCAATTGTGAAAGTATATCAAGGATTGGTGTATATATAAAAAGTATGCTCTGGCTGACTGACTGACTGGGTTTAAAAATAACAGAAAGCCTTACAAGATCATGAATTTATCTTCTTATTTTCTTCTCTGCTACCTTGTGTGTAATGGAATCCACCCTTGTTTCCCTAATTATGGAAGAATTATTCTATGGAAATACTTTGGCTACTATCTTCTGGTCTACTTCCTAGTATTGATTGAGTTCTTCCATATTTAGATAGATCTTTGAAGTAGTTGATAAATGGAATGAATTTTCACTTACTGCTAATAATGATTTCGAAGTACCTTGGCTGGGATAATTGATCATCTTTTTTTTTAATGTGAAACTGTGGAGTGTAGAAAATCAGTTATTGACTGCAAAGGGCAAAAAGATGCATGTCTTTGTGGTAAGTTACTGACCCAGCAAGGCAATTGTGAAAAACAAATGTGCAGTTGTTCTTTGAACAAGAGGTATACTTTGCCAGGTAAAGAGGTTTTTGTTATAACTACAGTTTTTCTCTGGCAAAACTGTGGTTGAGCTTCCCAAGATTGTGAAAAGTGGACTTTGAATCAAAAGACTACACAAGGAGTGACTAAATAAGTTGCAGGTAATGCAGGTGAAGTTCTCTTAACACCAGTTCTTTGCTGCAGCAGTTCCTGGCTCAGCTCTCTGCTGAGGAGGACAGTGTTTGCATTTGTTCAAAGCTGTAACAGTTGTTTGGGGTGTATTTTCAGCAAGGAATTTCTCATCAAGGAGTGGTTGATCTCACTAGAAATGAGATGACTGCTAGCGCATAGGCTCCCTTCTTGCCTCTCACAGGCCAACTTATTGGGTCTCTGGTCACATGTTCTTCTCACATGAGCTTCACTGAGGGTTGGGGAGGCTGTGAGTGAGCCCTCCATTGGTCACCGACATACCCCATCCAGCAGGATGGAAGGGAAGGCAGCAGACATGGCATATTTGCTTGCACAGACATGCTGTGCTGTTTGTTCTGTGCTGAGCTTTTTCTCCTGACACCTGTGTGACTTTCTCAGGGTCCTGTCCTCTCCTGGAGTAAAAAGATTAGGAGCACAAGCATGTGGCAGCTGGAGCTAACCTGACCAACAAGTCTTGATGAACCAGAAGTGCTCAAGTTCTCTTTTGACTAAGACCTTTCAACTACCTTGTAATAACCCAAATTTTTACTTTTTAAAATAAAAAAACACATTCATTTCACAATGAAAGCAAAGAAAGCATTAGCTGCCTGTGAGTCAGTGTTGGTAAAAGCAGAATTTTAGAGAAATACCCACTCCTGCATCACTTGCAATGCATCTAAAGTGTAATAATACTAAGTAGAAAGTGGCAAGGGTTTTAAGTCATCACTTGTAGATTGGGATGTTTATCCAAATCTGTTGCCAGATTGAATTTACTTCTGTGTGATGATAAAGGCCAAATGTATCATCTAGGGTAGCGCTGCTCATTGTGGTTTCCTTATGGAAGCTCATGCAACCGTCTCAGTCTGTGGACAGCTATTAATGCTGCTCTAATCCAGAGGTCTGCATCATGTAATGAAACAGATGCCTAATGGATTGTGTATTAATCGAAACTCTCCAAGGGCTAGTTTGGATCTTAGTCTTGTTTGTTTTATTTTCATTAGGCAGTTGATTGTGTACCTGTGTGTCAGCAATGTGAAACAATGTTGTAAATCTCATGAGGGGAAAGTAGCAAATATATGTTTTTGGAAAAGTGATCTGCAGGGAGAAGAACTTTCCTTGTTGTAGAGTCTTTTATATCTTCTGAAGCCTGATTTTTGGGGGGCAACACTGATCAGCCTGATTAAGGGAAATAAAACTCCTTACATTACAGGAAAGAGTTCAGCTTTGTAAACCTTCTTTTTAACTAAGCTTCTTCTGGTATTTGATTTAGATTTTTTCTTTAATGTCTGAAGAAAATGAGAGGGAAATTAAGTTGTCTTCTGGTATAACAGACTATATCTATTAATTTGTTAAAGCAGATATATGTGACTTATTTTATTGGAAATTCTTACTGCCCATATATTTGTTTTAATGAAAGTGTCTTCACTTCTTTATCTGAAATACAAAATTAATAATTGGCAAGCACCATGAAATTAATGAATTTTTCCCCCCTCAAGTGTATAACCTTTCTAAATGAACAAAACCAAAATAAGCAATTTGGATGGAATATATTCTAATCAATGGAGTTGATATTTTAATTAATATTTGTAATTTTTTTGTAATATTCATGCAATTACTGGAGTTTGCATTGGATGGAAACTACTGCTGGACTGCCTGAGAGGTTCAAGTAGAAACAGGTGGTAAGTAGATGATGCGAACTGCTTTCCCTTTTGCTTGTTTCCTATCAGTGAACAGGCTCTGCCCTTGAATAACAGTGGAAACTGATGGTCGGTCTCCTTTACTGCTGTTTCAAAAGTAGGTAATAGATTTGCATTTTTAAGAAACTGTAAGCAGACATCTTGCCTTCCACATGGCAGTGTTTTCTGAGGGCATTGAGAACTTGCATAGCAGAGAAATATGCCAGAAATCTCTGGTGAAAGGGAACTTGGAAGAAACATAGCACCTTGCTCAGCTCATTCATGTTGCCATCAGCTGATTCCTTCTCGTCTTGTGTGTATTTTTTTAGCTTATAATTAATTCTGGAACTCATTTCTGGTACTACATTCATGATGCTGCATGTAAATATATGTATATTTATAGATATTTATTTTATAGATGTATTTATACCTCAGAAGATTTTGGTATGCTGAAGGCTCTCATTCGAAGGCTTTCAGTTCTTAGCATTTTATAGAACCAAATCACAGTCATATTTTCTTGCACAGTAGATTAGATAATTTTATAAGAATAAATTTCTACTTAAAAAAATGTATTTCTTCAGATGAATTTTGTGGGTAAAGAAAGTTAAGCATTTTATGCATGAGTTTTCTTCTGTTTTCCCTTGATTCTGTTTTTCAAAAAGCCAGTAAAGGTTTAATATTTTTCAATCAGTATCAGTCTTTTAGTTATGTGCACAATATAGATATGTTAATTGCTGCTAGTTTTGGTCTCTACTAGCATTGTCATATCAGATAATTTGTAAAGGAACATCATGTAAAATAGTTCTAATTCAGGTTCTCTGAAAGTACTTTTTAAGTGCCAGAATCCTACATCTACATACTGCATTGTTCTCTTCTGTAGAAGTGAGGTGCTTCACTGAACTTAGGGTTGGTGAATTTTCTCCAAATTTAAAGTGTAATTATGCTTTTGCATATTGAACTGTTTCTTAATTCATTGGTAATGCTAGATTGCATGAATACAAGTTGTTTTCAAAGTGAATAGTAGAAGTGGCAAGGCAACTAATTTACACTCAAATAAGCTGCTACACTGTATTTTTGCAAGATAATTTTATATAGCTTGAAATTTTACACACTCATATGCAACACATTGATTTTACAAAATGAACAATTTCTCTTCTTGTCTTCGTCATCAAAAGAATGACAGTCAGTGCAGATTTGTCAAGATTTTGGTAATGTTCCTTTTAATTGCCTTATAGGATACTGCTTGCAGAAGATCATATCTTTCAAGTGGCATTTTCCACTGCATTTCATTTGTTAATTGCTTCCGTGTGCAAACTCATAATCTTGCAAGTAATAAGCATTTCTACAGTAGTTCATATGAATGTATTGCAAGGAGGGGAAGATGATGAGAAATGAAAACTGCTGCCTTAATTTTTTTACCAAAGTTATTTTCAATGCGTGGCATATTTAATGTGCATTGATAAAAGTGCATGAATGCAGAATATAAAATGATGTGGCAAAACACTTCATCCTTTTAGTGACTGTAAACTGTAAATTAGAAGTGCAGCGTAGAGAGGAAACACTGGACTGCTCAGTGGTCTAAGCAGTGTAACCCTGGCTTTGCAATCAGCCCTGCCTTGGGCTGCTGATCTGCAGAGCTTCCTTCCATCCTATATGATTGTTCCATTCTATGAAAGCTGAATTTATTTACTTCTCCCAGGCACTGCAAGTGCTGAGCCTATTTTAATTCTACTAATGAAACTGCTGGATAAAAATCTTATCAAACTGATTAGGAAGTGACTAGTAATAGTCAATTAACTCAATTCTTCAGGGAAGTCTTACATGTGTTACACATGAGTTTTGCCTTAGTAATGGGCTGTCTTGGCAAAGAGGAGACCTACAAAGTTAAGAGACCTTTTTTGTTGCCTTCTAAGTTTGGAAAGGTAGGCGATAGTCATAGATCCATTCAAGTAATCTTGCCATTGGAGCTAAAAGATAATAATCAAAAACTGAAATCTGGATGTGCTGACAAAGTGTTTAGCTACACATTGTGTTGATGAAAGATATTTAAAAAACAGAAGTCAAGAACTTTCTGTAACTTCCCAAGGCACATCCTTTAGGTGTGTGTATATGCACAGTGCTTCATGGTACTTCTAAGCCAGAACTCATGAAGGATGTTCAGAGATAGCTGTAAATCTTTTATTTTGTGTGGAAGGCCATAATGATGTCGGGAAAGAGAGCTGGCTAAGAGCAATCAATCACACATGCTAAATAACACAAGGATGTTGGTCATTGTGAACTTTATGAAGCTGAGTTGCATGAAAATTCAGTGTGTCTGTGCATTCTTATCTGAGCCTGACTGGTAAGCTTTTTATAGTTGTATTCTGGTTCTTTGATATCAGATCTTTCCTGTGACATCTCAGGGTATTGCATTTTGTGTTTTGTGATTTAAATGAAATTTTAAGTGGAATGACCAACTCCATTTTATTTTTTTAATTTTTTTTTAAAGAAGAACCTCTTCGGCTGATTTAAATTGCCACAGAAATGGTGAGGTATGCTCGCTGCAGATGTATGCCTCATCTCTTAAACAGGTCTGGATTTGGTTTTACAGCAGGAGGAAACTCCCTCTCTCAAAGGGTCAGTCTGGTGTGCTTGGCCTAGTGCCTCTCATGTCACAGGGCTGTTGGTTGATTGTAGTGTGGGTGACGCTGAGCCTAGAGAGTGCTCTGCAAGCTGTACCTTGCCTTCCTCCTGTGGAGCGTGCTGTCAGTAGCAAAAGTCCTCCTGTGGAAAAGCTGGCTGGCTTTCTTGATGCAACCATGGACCTTACTGCTGAGTCCTGGGATTGTTTCCAGCCCTGGGTGAAGGACAAATTGCATCCATTCATATTGGAAAGGTCAGCTTCTGAGCTTTTTCCATTCGACCCACCATCCTCAGTGTTTCATCTTTGGTTACTCATTGGATGCGGGTGTCTGTTTGACATTTCAGAAATATTGATTGTTTAGTTGCTAGTTCAGAGGGAGAATGAGGAATGAAAGCCCAAGCTTATGCTACTCTTTTGACTTATTAGCTCTGTAGCACAGGCTGCTCCAGATGTCTGCGCAATCTCTTTCTCTCTTCTTTAAAATGTGATTTACTGAAGTGCTGGTTGAAAAGATGTTTGTAGACAGATGCTAAGAGCAATGAAAGGTTGGATCTGTTAATGAAAGTTATTTTGAAATGCAGCCTCCCCTGTAGAATTTTTCTGTCCAGCAGAGCAGCAGTTTTCTAGTGGGATGATCAATGCAGCCACACAAGGTGCAGCAGTAGCAGTGTGAATTTTATGTCCTCCTGAAGGAGACAAGACATGTAGTGGAAACACTGAT
The DNA here is from genome assembly GCA_013396735.1 of Grallaria varia. Lineage (NCBI taxonomy): Eukaryota > Metazoa > Chordata > Aves > Passeriformes > Formicariidae > Grallaria > Grallaria varia. The sequence goes on along the minus strand of VWZG01006775.1, from coordinate 413,038 downwards.
TTATTCCTTTCTAAGACTGTTTGCTGCTTGTTGGTAAACCACTAACCCATCACCCTTCTAATAAATGTATGATCTGTGGATTTTTTTTTGTGTATGTAATATATAATACAGAGGAAAACCTCACTTGAGAAAAATTGAACAAGTCTGTGTAGTACTGGACTATCCCATGGGTGAAAAGACCCTTTTTTTTTTTTTTTCTTTTTTTGGGTGGCAACCAACTATTAAAAGATACTGAATGCTCACAGAGAAAGCTTGAACAGAAAAAAGAGCAAATGTATCACTTACTCTGAAATTTCTGCAACTTCCTTTTTGGTAATTCACTATAATGAAGTTCTTTTCTGGAGTAAAGAATTAGTCAGTGCTTAGATAATTGTGTTTAATAGTTCAGAAAAGGTGTGTGAACCTGTTCGGATACATTCTTTTGCATGAGATGCATAAATACTTTTTAAGAAGGAAATAGAAGATGTCAATACTGTAATTACTGAAACTGTGACTTCTTTTTGAGGTCATGACACACCTCTGATGCAATGGATGCACTTTTTTAGCCTCTGCCCTGCTTGTGGGGACTGTGTTAACATTTGTAAAGCATTCCAAATACCACAAACACCTGTCTGGCACTGATGACACTAATGGAAGAGAAAACCAGCCACGCTACCTGAGCCTGTAGCGTTGATCAAACAGGCCTAGAAGGTGAAAAACTTTCTCTCTAAGCTGGGAGTTCAGGACTCTGCTGGATTGCTGGGCTCTGCAATGGGGTGAACATGCTAAGGGGTTTATTGTGCAAAACAAACTGATGGAGAGTGAGCCAGAACTAAATGTTGAGGAGGAAGAAACCAGAGGATTTCATGATCAGAATATGTGGCTGTGATAATATACGAATCTCAACCCCTCATTGGTATATATGTAATGATCTAAAGTAATAGAAATAATTTGTTTATAAAAGGAAATTGGTAGAAGAAAGAGCAAAAATATGAAAACATGCTTAATACATAAAGCAGGTGTTTTATAAATGAATGAAAAATGGAACAATTTAAATATTCCATTCATCTAGTTGCATGCTCACATCTGGAAGGTGAATTTTGGGGATGGTACGTTGTAAGTAGCCTATTAGCTTCAGAAGATATGATCACATTTCAAAAAATGCTTGTTTTGTGAAATAATCCTTTAAAGCTGAGAATTTTTTTATCACTGATGGTAGAGACTGTATTTTGTGTTCTAAAACAGGTCTTTTTAATATTATTCATAAGCTCATGCATAGCGTTTCCTCAGTGACAAGGAACAATTGTTTCTATTCACTTCTTGTAGATTTATTTTAAATGCATTAGAAGCATTCCAAGTGTTCTTTTTTTACCTTCTTATCTGCAATGCCAACTTTGTTTCATGAGTGTTATGTTTCACTCTGGCTCTTGATTTTATCTGCTCCATAGTATGACTGTCTGGCTCTGCCTTTGCAGATCCTTGTTGCCTATTAGCAGAAATGTTTTTCCTTCTGGGTTGACAAACTACTTGGAACTCCAAATGGCATTCTCCTCAATTAATGATATATAGGGATACAAAATAATCACTCTTAACCATTTACTTATGCTTTAATTGTGGGGAACCTTTTTGCTTAGACATGACTCAATAGGATTATTCAACTTATCATAACTATTAGCTTTCCTACTCTCCTCCAGTCTTTACTGAAGGCAGCAGGAGGGCAGGAAAAGGTGTCTGGAGTGGGACAGGAATGATCCTGGGCTGGCATTGCTCCATAGCTTGGCATAAAAGTACCCAAGTTCTGGTGGCAAGGAAGTAGCCAAAACAGAATTCCACTCTGATTGCAATAATTTTGATCATGTTCAAAGTAAGTAAAGACCGAGGTTATTTTTTTTAAGCTGCTGTAATTAACATTGCTCCTCTCTCCACAAAACCCACAGCTGTTGTGCAGTTTTGACTTTTGTTGAAAGTGCTTATTTCAGCAAGCGGCTAATGTGTACAGAGAAAATAGAAATAGAAATTATTCGATATGTGATTTTTGTCTTGCTGCAGTGAGCCACCTTTGTAGATTTGTTGTAAATTCATACATTTCTTACATATGCTGATATATGATCAGTTGATTTGGCAGTAGGCTTATGGCATAAGTAAATTCACTGCTTCTAGCCAGGCTTTGTAGCAAAATTTTTCAGTAATAAGTGCAATAAAAACCATATTATAGCAGGAACATATTTTTTTCTGTGTGTCTTCAGTCATTTCTATAATTCATTTTTATAACCTCCAGCAACACAATAACTTGGTTTATAATGCTTTGCAGTGCAGCATTTTATAAAGACTTGCATTTTTTTGAATCTTAACCAAGTAGAAAAGAATAAAAAAACTACCTCCTCCAATACTTATTGCATATTCTCTTTGGCTTTCTTCCTTCTTTGCCTTTGTTTTTAATGCATAAATCAGTATGCTAGCTGTTTCTACTGCTTCATTGTTTTTAGCATCTTCAGTATTATTTCCGTTTTGCTCCTTTTTGGTTTTTAATTGTCAGTGTACGCTACTGGTACTTCAGAAAATAGCCTTTTGATATGTGTCTATTTGTTACAGAGGTCCTTGATATGCCTATGCCCCATGTAGTCCAGTTTTCATGCCAGTAGTTTTCCTGCATCATGTAGCAGTGAGAAACAGATTGCTGTGTCTTAGTCTGCTATATCTCTCAAATCTACAGTAATCAAAAGTGGCCAGATATCTTTGTTATATTGTGATTGGAGGGATAACTTGCTTTTCTAATGCCCCTTTGAAAACTTGGTTGCTTGGTTACTTGAGTAATTCCTTCTCCTGGTTTCAGTGATTCAGTTTCTTGATTTCCAGCTGGAGTTATTGGCTGATGCCTTGGGCTCCCACCATTCGGTAATTTTCCTTTCCCATTACAGTTGCTCTTAAATAACAGATCACACTGCTTTTTCTGGATGTATGTGGAAGGAGATTCTCCAGTGATGCTGGACCCTTGGCATGAACTCAGCCGCATCTTTTCTTCTTCACTGATCTCGCTTCCTCTCCATTGTGTCTTGCTCTCAGCAGTTCTAATTGGTGAAGCTTTTAGCCACTTTTTTAGTCCATACTTGCCATATGGCATTGCAAGGAATCCCTATCAGTGTGTTTAGTGCTGTCTTCCCAGTTTAAATCCAATCATGCCTTATATCATTAGTTTCTAAAGAGTCATTTGTATTCCAGTCTGAGGTCAGTAATGTTCCCCAAATTCTGCAGGGTCTGTCTTCCAGCGTCATCAATCACAGTGGCTAAGCAAGGAAAAGGACAGCCAAGATGGTGGACATTGCACATAACAATTATGTGGGGGGCAATTGAGACTAAAAAAAAAGAAAGGCTTAAGCAGAAGCTGGTATGAGAGGCAGGTGTTTCTGATTTTATTAGTAATTCAGACCTTAAGTGCACTAATTTGTATGTGCCACTTAATAATCTCTGTGCCCTTCTGTCAATACCCATTTTGTTGTCAGGAGAGCACAATTTTGAATTTTCTCTCACTTGCTTAATCCTCAAATTAAGATCAGGTTTGATGTGCTGCATGACTTACACTATCCTCTCTATGCTAAAAAGACCAAAAATTTGCCCACTGCTGGAACAAATTGGAAAACATTTTGAAGTTTGTGTAAATATTTCCTTATTTTTTTAATTGAAATGTGTTTTAGAGATGAATATTTTCCAATTTTCACTTCCAAAAAGTAAGACTGGTAAGTTAAAGACTGCAGAAAATACTGCAGCACCTTAAAAAAATCCTGTAAAATGAAGCTGCTTCTAGTAAGTACATCTGCAATAAGATTTGTTTGCATACCACCGTGGATCTCAAATTGAACTTTTAACTTAAGATAGTCATAAAATTTCTTCTCCTCAAAAATACACATTTTCAGGTTGTTTTAGAGTTTGAAAGCCTGTGTGTTCAGTTAATACTTAATTTGGCAAATAAATATTTGAAAAGCAAGTAAAATATAGCATCTGGCATGGCTTTTTAAAATTTATTTTATTCCAACTGATTTTGTTACACTAATGCAGTTACTTAAGTACAGTTGTGTTTACTGTATTTGAAAGATTTTTTTTAATTAGATTTAATGTTTCTTATACTCTTCCAGTAATTTTTCACTCTGGAGTGTTTCTACAGAGATTTCCAGTAAGAATTTCTCTCTTCCAGTGTGTATGTCAGCTTCTGTTTTCCCAGAGGGAATGTTTGCTGGAGGCTGCTCAAAGTGATCACTGTAAGAAAAGCATTTTTGCCGTCTCTCATGGGATTAACCCATCATCTGTGCTTTCTGATAGCATGAGTCAGCCTTTGTCCTTCGCCTCTCTTAGGAACGATGGGAATTGGTGGCTACTTACGACAGGACATTTCTTTATGATTAAGTGAATGGAATTGTATTGGGTATGTTTTGGCAAATTAAGTGTTGAAAGGAAAGTTTTACGGATCTCAGGATGAGAAAATTTAAACTGTGTTATAAAGTGCAGTTGATCCAAAAGCAGGTGGATCCAAATGCGCTGATAAGGGCACCTAAGGAAGTGTGGTGACATGCTGGGAGAAAAAGGAGATTAATAAAAATGATATCCTTTCTACTTGTGCAATGCTTAATTTGCGTTGGTTTTGGCATCCCTAGTGTATACTTTATATGAATTTCCAAGTAGATTTTGTTCCTTGGTAACTTTTTAGTAAAGGAAAGATCAAATGGGGAGCTTCTATTAATAAGACAGCCTAAAGTTGCAGTTGTCTTGTGTTCAGCATGTTCCTGGCATAAGCCTAATAGATGCAGGTACCCCTATGTTATTTTATTAAAATCCTCTGTGTTACTGAAAATAGTCTCATTAACTGGTGCTATAGGGAGAGGACTATGAACGTCATGAAGCCTGCTGCAAGTAATTTAGGAGGCGCATTTTGTATTCTTTCATTTCTTTCTTTCATTTATTATGAAACCTTAGTGTATGCAAATGCAAGTGCTGCATTTGCCAAAAATCGAAAAGCAGTTGTTAAATAAAAGAAGCAGTGGAGGAGAAAGGAAGACTCCTTTCCTAATTTAAACATACAAAAAAAGAAATTCCACCAACCAACTCTTACTCATTTGAGCTGTGAGTTCAACAGCAGTTATGAAGGTTCCTGCTTCTGTACTGGTACAAGACCATAAGTCAGTAGTAATTCTAAACAAGGACAAAGTGATGAAAATGATATCAAGAATATGTAGTTTACAAAAACCCCACTCCTGTTTGACATGATTAACTCCAACACAGTTTTTAAGTTTTGGATTGTGCAATCTTTTTAGATTGGGAGTGTCCTCTATTTGAGATTCATAAAACAAAAAATCAAGCAACTTATAGCAATGGAGAATTGTGTATTCGAAATGAGTCTTTTGTGCAAGCGTAGTTACTTTTCAGTAGGACCCATCAAGCTCTATTGTGACTGTACTAAAATATGCACAACTGCAGTGATGATTATTAGTATTTTTAAATATAAGAAAATAGTCTGGAAGTGGTCAGAGAGACATATTTATAAGTTCTTATAATATCAAGTGTACATTTCAGTGACCACTTCCATCGACCACTGACGCTACCCCATGTCAGTACATGCCACTTCACACTGACAGTGTGTCTTAAGTGGTACTTTTTTTTTTTTTTTTG
>VWZG01006775.1:356871-389425 GCA_013396735.1 Grallaria varia | reverse complement strand
TTTTTGTCGGTTGGTTGGTTGGTTTTCTGTTTGTTTTTTATTCCAAAGAAAATGAAGAAAAGTTTGGGCTTTGCTAAGTTAGGGGTATAAGGGGATATTTCAGGATGCCTGTGGCCTTGTTCCATTATTGTCATAAAGCAAGTGCTCAGCAGTTTGCTGTTAAATTGAGTTGAATGTTACCTTAGTCAAATCGGAAGATCTCGTGATGGCTTTTATAAGTAGAATTGCTTCTAATGAATGTGCAGCATTCCCCACTGTTTCATTTGCTCTTCTTGTATTCAAACTAGTTGCTCTTTCTCTTACTACGTTGTTTGGTAACAGTAATGCTGAGAGGCAGGAGACTTGACTTTGCAGGGATTGTGCTGATGAGCAAAAGACATGAGAATGATAAAAACCAGGATGTTTTCGGCTTCATCTTAGCAGTTCCGGTGAAATCTCGATTGTATGTTTGTAACCATTGTTAGGTTTGCTTTGCATGCCATATTATTTTTGTCTTGTTTTGATAACATCTTGCCATACAAACTTCTTGTATCCTGCAAGTCCAGAATATGTAACAAAATTTATAGTGGTTTATTTACAAATTAAGATAAAACACCTTAAAACTGTGGTTGCATGGCAAGAAAGCACATTGTAAAACCTGATTCTGTGGTTTTCTAAACTTCAGTATGTTCTTTTTAAAAATGTAAACAACCTTCTCCTCCTCTGTAGTTACCAGTTTGCCAGCCTTGTTTATCATGGAGGGGTACACTTGAGACAGATACTATTCAGTAGCCTGCCATGATTTTTCCAAAAGTAGCTAAGAGTAATGGGATATGATTTCTTCACTGTGTAGGTCACTTACTCCTCTCTTGCTCCCAGTCTGTGTTCTGGTCTTCACTTCTCTTGTAACTGCTGCTGGTAGCCTGTAAAGATTAGGACACATGCTGGACTCTGAGATGCTTCCTGACATCATTAAGACAGAAGTTTTGGAACCAGTGTTTCTAGCTACTATTTTGTGAATCATATAAGCCCTGGCCCTGCAAGCTCCAGGCTCTCTCCTGTGACTTTGAATATTCTGGTGTTTATTTCATCTCAAAGAACTTGATCATAGCAATTCTCAACAAACCCAAAACTTACAGGTCTCACAGCTCTACTGTATTTTTTTAGTTTGAAGCTTGCTGTGAAATTGTTGTCTACTGTGCTGAGTTTAATTTGTAATGCAATGTAGGAGGATGCTTTGTTGCTGGAGAACGGGGTTAACATTTAATTCTAAAATTTTAATCTGTGCTTATTAAGCAAGTTTTGTGGTTTGTTTTGGTTTGTTTGGGGGGTTTTTCGTCGTTGTCTTTTTTTGGTTTTGTTTTTGGGTTTTTTGTGTTGTTTTTTTTTTTTTTTTTTTTAACAAGCTCCCCTCCTTCTCCCTTGCTTCAACTCTCTCACTTACGGTTCCCCACACACCCATCCTGTTCTTCCTGAGGAGTTCGCTGCCAGGAGAAAAACAGCACTATGACAGCAATCCTGGCTTGCAAGCTACTTTCAGCTTCTGGATTTCTTAATGTATGTTCTACAGAGAGACTTATGAGTGCTGTTGCTGTGGTCATAGTGCAGAAGCCAGATGGCATTTGCAGAAGCTTGCAAGGCACTCCCTTCCTTTGCAAAACCAGAGTCACATTACACTGCAATAGGCAGGGCTGCTTTGGCTTTGTTCAGGCACAACTGTGTGACTGCTGGAATTAGTATTAACACTTATGGTGCCCCTCAGATGTTGAGACAATACCATGCAGTGGAGGCACAGAGGTTGTTGAAGGCAGGTTGGTGTTCTCACCTTCCTGTAAATGTATCATCATTCTTGTGATGAAATCAGTCTTTACCCACACCATGTGTCACCTTTTATGGTACTATCCGTGAGGCTGAAGTGCAAGTCAAGATAACTTTTTGGAAACGTGAAGTGCTGATGCAAGGCTTTTCATAATACAAGCCTTTGAAAATTAGATGTGAAAAAAGTCCCCAAGTGGTTTTTCCCCAAAAAAGTTCTGTTTTTTCTTCATGAAATATCTGAGAGCTTAAGTAGTAGTTAAATTTCTGTCATATCTAAAGCCAACTGCTTTCTAAATTGCTTTGTTCTTACACTGTAGTTGCAATGGCTGTAGTGATACCCCATGTGGTCTGTGTGTGACACTTGATAGAGGTTTAATGTCCGTCTTTATACACACTTCTGCCACTGATGGATTTATGGTCATAGCAATTCTGCCCAAAGGTTTTCAATGTGTGCTGCTCTTCTTAATGCAAATTAATTATAAATGGTTTGCTCAACAGCAACTTCTACTGCAGGATTCTGAAAGAGTAAATGAGATGAGCCTTTCTAAAGGCATGACTGCCCTTAGACACCAGAGAAGAGACTCTGTCGATGAGATGTGATTTTTTTTTTTTAAACTATCTTTTTATAAGAGCACCCTTTTCTCCTTGCCATCCCTAGCATTTTTAAGGAGAAGATAAATAAAAGTCGAGTTTCCCTTTTGCTTGACCACCCTCATGCCCAGATTCTTACTCCCACTTAAGAGTCATCAGAAAGTGAAATGCTCCACGTAAAGGAGAGGCTAAAGGGAACATCTGACACAGCAGTGTTCCCAGAGGCAGTTGGCAGCAGCAGGTAGAATGTATCTGGTTCAGGATAGACTAAACAATCTATTTGGGGGGAAAAAAAAAAAAAAAGTCCATTCCCTTGCTACCTTCTGTGACACCTCAAAGAACAATGTTCTGACTGTTGTCTGCGGCATACTGCTATGTCCTTTTGTTAGCACTGATGTTTTTCTCCCAGCTGTTGCAGCTGGAAGAGTTTTTCTGCAGCTACTTTGATGAGCAGTCATCACATTTATTCCTGACCTTTGAAAGGGGCAAATGCAGCATTTCTATAACTATGGCTTTTCTGATTTAAACATTGTCAGTGAAGGCAATGGGAAGTCATTATTTTGGGACATGCAATTCTGTGTATCTGCCTCAAGTCTGCTGTCCTGTTCCAGTCACTAATGTGATTTGTACTGTGGGGAAGAAGTGCAAAACTTTTCTGGCAGAATAGCCTGGGAGTAACCTTTACTAGGGAAAATGCAGTTCTTTCAAGCTATTTTTTATTCATGAAGAGTCAGCTTCAACCTCACTATCATAGGTACATGTGGTTTGAAAGCCACAACAGGTTGCATGTATCTGGCTTGTACCTGGGGATTAAAATGGTGTAGCCAACACAAAACGCTGCCAGTCTTGTTGCACAGCAACATTTCTTGCAATCCTTATGTGCTTTGTGTGGCATAACTTGCCATCCTTGCTCTGTGGTCAGATGTTTATGAAAATTCAGTGGAATTGTTTCCTAATAAATACAAAAGTAATTAAAAATTGAAGCTTAGTGCGGATTTTTGCTGTTTATAGTGGGTTTAAAAAGCATTGGAATAAAACATTGATAAGTCCTTTATGTACCTGTCCTAAAAACCCCTGTGAAGTTATGATTTGGTATAGAGTACTGTTGACTTTTTTCTTAAGAGACTAAGTTAAGTGTTGTGTCTTATGTGTAATAAAAAATTGATTAAGGGTTCTTCATAACAGAATCTGTAAAGTTATAGGAACATCTCTTTATTTACCTTACAGAATAAAACAACTTCCCTGTTTTAGATCTTTGTATCATTACTCCAGCATTTTTGATAGTCATAATTCAATAGACTAACATTTCGCATATTTTAAAATACATTCATTTTTCCAGTTCAATTTTGCTGTGGAGTTTCTTCCACTAGTTGTGTTTTTATCTTCTACAGAAGGATATAGGCTCATTAAAGAAGGAAATACTTTGCTGGTGTTACTGTCTTCACTGGTATATTGCCATTACAGACAAAATCTGAAAAGATGTGAGTGGAAGTGAATGTGCTAATAGCTTAGGGGGTTGTAGAGTGAATTAGAGGCCCTCTGGGCTCATAATTTAGAAAAATGACACTAAAATGCTCATCATCATGTGAATGCTGTTGGTTTGGTTTGGAGTTACTTGCCTTTATAAAGGTTTAATAGTCTACAAATGACAATTATGTCTAGTGTTGTAACTGTTTTTAACATATCCATGCAATCTGTAAGGAAGAAAGAAAAGACAAAAGTTTAATAGTGAGTTGATCTTGGAGTTGGGCTCACAAAGTTTGGTTCTGTTCCAATCTTTGTCATATATTTTCTTTTACCCTGGGCACATCACTCCAGTCTGCCTTTGGGCTATTCTGCTAGCAACTTCAAATGGAGTCAGCTATGTCTTTGGGTCCTTTTCAGTATTGCAAACTATAGCATTACTGGGGGGCACATACCATATTTATACATTCTTTAAAGACACATGCTCTTCAGTTGTCAACATGTGATAATTTAGTATTTTATTTTATAGAAATTAAAGCAAAAAGTAGGTTTCTTATTATGGAGACAAAATTTAAAATCAGATTCAAACATAAAATGAGGGCTTGAATCCTACACAAAGAGGGAGAGAAGCAAAGAAGTCAGAGAAGATTCATAATGGAAGTAAGTGGAATTCTGAAATTACCAGACCAAAGTAGAAAAGACACACAGCAGTTTGATCTTAATACATAAAAGTAATTTACTGAAAGTGGCAATCTTTTAATAGTCTGTCTAGGGTGAAGTACACAGCTAAAGGCCAATTTAGTTCTTTCTTCTCCTTTCTAACTGTCAAAACTTTGGAGTTTTAACCTCAATTTATATATAGGATGAATTCTTTCCTGAAAAGGCTTTGTTTTAATTTAGGACCTTAATCCTGCAAGCAGTTTGGCATGCAAACAAATCTGTTGACCTCATACAATAAATTATCAATCCAGATCAACGGATAGGGGCACATAAATACTTGCAAAATTAGCAAAATATGGTATCTCTATACTAATGCCTCAAAAAACTAAGTTGATAATGCAAGAAGTCATTTGCTGTGTACAGTGTATTTCACTAGGTTTATTTTTCCCTTCTTCCCACCCCCACCCGCCCCCCCTCCCCGGGTTGTGTTTTGGTGGATGTGTTGGTTGGTGTGTTTTCTTTTGTTGTTTTTCTCCCCTTTGATTTGTTTTGTTTGCACTGAGTGAGCACTCTGGCCCAGATCCCCTTTGCACTGAGCTAAGAACAGTGACTGTTTCACGGTTGTATCCCCCTCTTTATGTGGCAAAAACAACAGAATATCCCTTGCCCCCCCTTCTGAATCTTCCAGCATGTTGCCTCTGTGATTCAGAATATGAGAACATCCATGTGATAACAGGGAAATGTTTATAATTTCTTCTGAAGTATTGCAAAATTTGAATTGGATTAACTTATTATAATTAATCCTTACTGGGGCCTGAGCAGGGATAATCAGCTTTTTTAGTCCTTTTTTTTTTTTTTTTTTTTTTGGTCACATAGAAAACAATGGAGAAATAAAGATCAAGAAAAAGGCGTGAGAATGAGAAATAATAGATCAGAATGAACGTGAATTGGAATGTTTATAGAATGGATAGAGTTCTTCACACCTTGAGGAAAGAAATTCTAAGAGGGGGCAACTGCATGTTTGCAAATCTCATAAGAATTGAAAGGTATTGTTAACAGCCTGAATAAAGAGATTATTACCAATTACAGCAGCCTTAGGACAAGACAGGAGCCTGATCATCCTTGTTAGCCTTCCACCAGAGGACAATACATGAATAAAAAGCCAAATCTTTTATATCATTATTGGAGAATAACTTATTTATTATGTTCATCTCTATCCATTAGTAGTTTTTCACATTCTATGTTTTTGCTGCACTTTTTCTGTTTGCACTTTGATGTGGGGTATGTTCCTTGAATTTCTCTCTTCATCTTGTTTTTGAGACCTGAGATTAACTCACATTCATTAACTTTACCAGTCAGGTTTATCCACCTGCTGGCAGTGCTTTTTTTACCTGGAAAATGGAAATCAGAAAATAGAAAGGGACGTTATTTAGCAAACTTTATTCTTTGAACTGAGTTGTGTCAACAGGGCCATCACGGATGGGACTCAAGAATGTGAACAGCAGATTTACTGTGCCTTAGTCAATGTAACATGAGAACTAGGAAATGCAAGAATCAAACCTCATTTTGAATGAAACATTTTTGAATGTTCATGCTGAAGTGTCCTCTCAAGTATGATCAAAGAATGTTTAATGAAGGTTCTAGAATGAATGAATGGTTTTAGAATTAATTTTGTGATTGTAGAATGGAAGATTAGAGATCAGTTTGTTTTCAATGAAGTTGTGTTTTGTGACTTTGAAGAGATGAAGAAATGTATTTGACATGATCCGGCTTTTAGCACAGATTAGTGTGCAATTAGAATGGTAACTTCGATAGTGGTTGTACCTCCTACTGTGTGGGATCGAGCTGGTTTTCATTGCATCTGCATGTGTTGGAGATGTAAGGACTAGAGCTGCAAATGTTTTCAGATAAACATCTGTTTCAACTGATGACTGCTGTGTTATTTTGGTTGGTTGAGTACCAGACACTTCCGTTTCATTTTTTCATTTTAAATGTCATTGTTTGTCTGTATGTTCAGAATGGTGATTTTTGTCAGGTATTTTAAAGGCAACAAAAGTGTCTTTTCAGGTACCGATTTTAAAGTAGTGAATCTCAGAGCAAAGAATAGGTAGTTGTCCAAAGTCACAGAGTAACTCATCTGGACAGCCAGAGCTTTGCCAATGCCTCCCTCTCTCACCTCCTTCCCCATCGCCCCATCTCTCCTCTCCCCACTTCTCCAGCTGTATCCTGACTTCTTTTTGCTTTCTTCCTGAACTCAAAAAAGCTTTCATAGCTACTTGCCACTTTCATTTGTAGATGTGCAAGCAGCCATTCTAAGATGAAGGACTACATCTTTAGGATGGAGAGGTGCAAGAGCCCCCTCCTGTTCTGCTTTTGGCAACAGGTAGTAATTACCGAGGAGCTGACTGGAAGAATAAAAGCCATTAAGGGATTTCAGTTATTTAATTTCTTCCTTTGCTAAAGAGGTTCATTTACATCTGCATCAAATGTCTTAGTCTTTGTTGATTAATCCTGTTGAGACAGACAGTACACCAACTGACTTTTCACACAATTACATTGCTTTATTAGAGCATACATGGATGTATGGATGCTAGAAAACATTGACGGTGATGCAGAAAGTTTTGTTTGCTCTTATAATGTGTTTTAAAAATGATACTGTGCTCAATTAGATGAAGACAACATCTGTAATGTGTTTCTTGAGGCAGATGGTAGATGAGAGAATAACATGGGCTTAATTTCTAAGGGAAGGAGAAATGAGTTAGCTGAATGGAAATCACATGCACTTTTTCTTTTCAGTATTTACTATGAAATTATATAAGATTATAATACATCCTGCTGTTTTATGTATACCTCTCCATATATTTCAGGCCAGCAGTTTATTGTAAAAATGAACTTGTGGTTGTTGTAGTCATTTAGCTGCAGTTTAAGAAGATAAATTTTAGTGAAAAGCTTTAATTGCATTTGACCAGAGTCTGAATTTCACTGGACTCTGTAAGGTTTCTGGAATGTTTTGTTTCAAAGAAGAAAGAGACACCGTAGCTGAGGCTGAATCTGTGTAATTACTGAAAAGGAAATGACTTCTAGTGCAAATGCCAGGCTGTGTGAAATGCGTGGGTGAACAGTAGACAATTATTTACCTTCAGTGCTACAAAACATAACACCACAGAACTTAGTGTTTGTAGTTCTATTTCCTGTACCAGTCTTAGATGACTTTCAGTCTCCTTTTCTCATGCTAGACTTTTATAGTGACGTTAATAAGGTTGCAGGTTTTCTCTTCTGCATATTTTATCAGGTTCACCAAAGAAAGTCAGGATACATGCTCTGCCCTAGTGCTTAGGACTACTAGTGAGAGGAAGCTCTCCCTTTCTTTACTTACAACATTAAGATGTTTGAACTTTTCTTGCTGGTATTTCAGGACATCCAAGCTGAAATTGATGCCCACAATGATATCTTTAAAAGCATTGATGGAAACAGACAGAAGATGGTGAAAGCTTTGGGAAACTCTGAGGAAGCTGCTCTGCTCCAGCACCGGCTTGATGATATGAACCAGCGCTGGAATGACCTGAAGGCAAAGTCAGCTAACATCAGGTGAGTAGTGAAAACGTCAGGGTGTGAATGGGGCACAGTGCCTGTCTTCTAAAAGGCTTGAGAAATATGACCACAGCATTGAAGTGGAATATCTATTCTCTTTCATAAAGGACCCTTGAGTGCAAATGTAAAAGCTCAGTGAACTTTCTCACCAGGTAGGCTTAACTACTTCTCTCTCCAGAGCTATGCAGTAACAACTTGCCAGTCTTGTACCAAAATTTCCAGAAAGTACAGTGAGTCTTACCTTGTTGTGAATCAATAGCAATGTCAGTGAAATAATTCTGTGAATCTGCAGTTCCTTTCAGGAGAAATCAGGGATTTGTTTTTGTTTTTACCATTGAAATTAGTAATTTGATAGGACGTCTGTCTTAAGTATCTTTGATACATTCAATTGATGTTAGATTTTTTAAATTGCTGCTCTTCAATTAAGAAATGTTTTCATATACTTATTAATCAGAGAATGCATTTTACAGTTTTTTGACCCTATCAGTGCCAGGCTCAAGTGTAGTAATTGTTAAAACTTTGTGATGTAATTTTTGATGTAGAAACAGCCATATTCATTAATGTGAATCAAATTCCTGTGCCCTGAGGAGGTGATGTTTGAAAAGTGACCAGCACTGATGGACCCCAGCACCTGCAAAAATGTCTTTCCAGGGGACCTTACTTGCTAATTCCCTGAGCAGCCTGAAGTCCGCTCTCCTCATGTCCAGAGCTGAGGTTTTGCTGGCACTTTTTCTTGTGTCAGTAGAGATTTTAAGTCTGATCACTTTGTGGTCACTGTGGCCAAGACAGCCACCAATCTCCACTCAGAAATTCATAAAGATGGGTTATTTTTTTTACAATCAGTCTTAACAGGAAAATTGTAAATTCACATTTGGGCTGCCTTGGCTTAGGTAAGAGGACAGTGTCTCTCCTCTGCCTGATTAATAGGGAGTATAACTCTGTTTTCACTTCCAGAAAGAAGGGCCAAGTCTGTGCGTCTAACACCTGAGGGTAATGTATAAGCAAAGCTTTGCAGTTTGGTATTTCTGAGGGCACTTTAGATACAATGTCAAGCTAGGTGCGAAAAGGAGAATGCAAACATTGTATGCGGATTACTACCCCATGCTGTTGGGAGTGTATCTCTGTGTGTATCTGGGGTCTTCTGAGGCCGTCTGTTGTGAATGTTCCAGCTGTGAGGCAGGTGCCGTGTGCACTGACTCAGTGTAGAGTTCATAAATGCCTGTATGGAAAGAACACCTTGGTTGCCTTGGAAGTAGTTTTACTTAGTGAGTATTAAAATGCTGAAAAAAGATCAGGGGAGTGGAGGCAGTGCATTTCACTCAGGAACTGCTGGCCTGCAAACCACAGCCTACAGCAATAGCTTGCTTGTAATTCACTGGAGGGTGGAATGCTGACTCAGTGGTTCAGGTCTGAGCTACAAGCAGCTGGCTTCAATTCGGTGTTCAGAGAAGGGGATCAGTGAGAGCAATAAGGGACAGTAGAAACCAGAATGCACAAGAGTTTAGCCAGTAAAGTGTTGCTTCTAGCAAGTACTTGAATTTTATATTTTTTCCCAAATTGTTACCTAGGTTACTTTCCTTCACTGAAATGAAGGAGAATAAATTCCTCTTCATAAAGGTAGTTTATCCTTTTCAGAAATGTGATTTTTTTTTTTTCCTTAGTATTTTCCCCCCTCTTTGTACACTTTCACTTGACTGCTTTATTGGTACATCTGTCCTAGCATTGCTGGGAATTCCCAGTGTGGCCAAACTTCAGCTTGTGTTGAAATTTACCTTGCGGCACATCATCCCTTCAATCCAAATATTGTCATATCAGTCCCAAACATTCACTCAAATGCCATTTCAGGTGATAATACAAGAGAAGCTTCAAGGTGTGAGTCAGAGTGAATTGGAAAAAAACCCCACAAAATCAAGAATGTGCAAAATAGGAAAGGGAGTAGAGTTTAGTTCTTTCATCCATCAGAAGCAGATGAGGAATTTGGCAAGCTGATGTCAGACTACACTGAAAAGCATTCAGCTCTGCTCCATCACCTGTGTGGAGAAAGAAACTGCTATTTGCTGGTATAAACTAAGTACATGGTGGTCTTGAATGATTCCATAACATAGAATGACTGCAGTAAACGGGGAGTAGGTGGTCCCTGTTCAAGATTTCTATACATCTTTTAGGCAGTTCAGGGAGAGGGCATCAAGGTATTTTGAAAAGTACAGAGAAAGTATTGTGGAATTTGGCCCTTTTTTCTTTGTCCATTAAACTAGATTCTATTAAAACAGATTCCACTGTGTTAATCCTCTAATAACTCACCATCAACTGTATTACCGATTGATATGTTCAGCACAGTTTGCTGTTGATCACTGCTGGGAGAATTTGCTGCTTTTTGCTTCTGGAGAGCAGAGGTCCTGGCATGAAAAAGTTCACTTCTGCAGTGCTTTAGCTCACAAAATAACACTTGTGTTCATGTGCAACAGTGATAGAGTCACGACAAAACACAGCATTTCTTTATGTTGCTTAGACATGCAGTGTTCAAGGTTTTAGATGAGTTAAAGCATCAGGTACACTTTTCTGTGTTCCCCTATTTCTCCTCTGCTTATTTTGATTTTCTGTGCCAAGAATTTTGAAGTAGAGAATTTTTTAATGTGAAGTTGCTTTGCACTTTGAAACATTCTTATCTTTCTGCTGGAGTAGTTTTGTTTGTTGCATTCTCATGCTGGTTTTGCTATTCAGGGCTTTAAAGGTACTTTTTTGTTGTTTCACAGGGCTCACTTGGAGGCCAGTGCAGAGAAATGGAACCGATTATTGACATCCCTGGAAGAGTTAATCAAATGGCTGAATGAAAAAGATGAAGAACTAAAAAAGCAAATGCCTGTTGGAGGGGATGTTCCAACCTTACAGCAGCAGTATGACCACTGCAAAGTAAGTTGCTTAAGTTTTATACACAAATATGCTACTGTGAATAATAGGATGTAGCACATTTGTGAACAGGAGAAACGATGACTACTTCCTAGTGACTAATTTCTTCACCCTCTTTGCTTCCCCACCTTACCCAGTAAAGCACAGCTGAGATACTCTATAAAATTTCATCTAAAGGATTTCTGAGACATATATTTAGGTTAAACACATTTTTTTTTTTAGACTGTTTGCTGATATTTTTGGAATCCTGCCAGGTAAAACTGCTATTTTACTCTAAATAAAGTTAAGGAAGGCGCACAAAAGTAAGAACTGAACAAGAATTGTGAAAGCAGTGTAGAATGTAAGTTCAGTAAAATGATATAAAGTGGCTTTCTGCATGCTGCTAAACTGACCACTAATAGCAGCCCCCTACCCATACAGATCTATGCTGTGAAGGTCACTCAAAACTGTTTTTGAGAACTAAAACTTATTTGTGCCTTGTACTGTTGTAACTGTTATATTCTGTGAGTTTTCTGGTTTTGCTAGTCCTGTTCTGGTTTTGTACATAATAGAGTATTAATTCCTACCTACTTTTTGGCAGTAAAAAACTCTTGTTGTATCTACAACATTTCTTCATTCATGTAGACTGTAGAGTCTGTCTCGCCAACTCTGATCAGTAATCAAGTTAGGATGTCTTTGCCATTGGACAAATTCATTCTAGTAAAGCTGGTTCCATCTTATCATTGTATTTGTTCATCTGTATGCTGTAAATAGGGAAAGAGAACAAATGCAGTTTTACATAGTTAATTACATAACAACTGTGTTCCTCTCTGCCAACACTACACTGATGTCTTTTCTGTTGTGGTGCTTAGTGAGGGCAAAAATTGAATTTGGAAAAAACTTTGTAATACAGAAATACTTGGAGTACTGTAGGGTACTGCAGAAAATGTAGTCTGACATGAGCACCACCTTTGTGACTTAGCTCCAAAATAGAAGAGCTTAAGGAAATTTGCATATGTTTTTCCTTGATTTAGTCTTTTAAAGTAAATTTATTAACATAAACTCATGATCTTTGCTTCTTGAGAGTTCATCTCTTCCTGTTCTTATACACTTAAAGCATCATGCTCTGTTTGTAAGCACATCTGCTGTAATTATTGAATAATACCAATTGGTGGATTACTAGTGCCAGAGAGCAATAAAAGGCTGGAACAAATCCAAATATGTTTTGAAGGAGGTCAGTGGAAGGTGATAGATCTCTACAGGTCATTTTCTAAAGGTGTTTTTGTGTCTCATGCTAGATTACAGTATGTGCATGATAATAGCAAATAATACTGGTAGTGCTTCTCATCTGAAGATCTTAAATTGATTTATAAACCTGGGGGTTTATACATCATTCCGAAGTTGAAAAGTTTAGTAG
Organism: Grallaria varia; assembly: GCA_013396735.1. Taxonomy (NCBI): domain Eukaryota; kingdom Metazoa; phylum Chordata; class Aves; order Passeriformes; family Formicariidae; genus Grallaria; species Grallaria varia. The sequence continues at coordinate 377,019 of VWZG01006775.1, read as the reverse complement.
TAATGGTGCTGGATGGCTCATTTGGATCACCAGTGAACTGCAGCAGTATGAAGGAGAGGGCACCCCTGAGTTGTTTAATCCTTGCCCTTATGTTTAAAGAATAATGGATATTTTTTTATGTGTTGAGCTTAAGACTCTAGTGAGTGCATTCAGAAGCTTTTGGAAATTATTCTTTCATTTTTCAAAGATGCAATATTCTTGCAGCGTCACAGTGAGTATTGGATATAGTTGTCTGAGTCAAGTGTATAAGATGAGCTGTATTAATGGTCTGCAGCAGGACAAAGTTAAAGCAACCCTGCATATCACTTTGTTTTATATACCTATGCAAGCAAGAGCACAGGATGCAGTTGCAGATATTTCTTAGACGATGACTGGACAACTATTTCCTAGCAGTTATTTTGGTAGGAGAAACCAAGAGATTCCCATATGCCATATAATGATGCTGTGCTATAACAAACATGAATTATTATCACATGGCCTTTCAAATTCCATTCAAGTGTTGCTTTTTAGTTATTGCCAGAGGAGGGGAGCTGAACCACAGTACTCTATTGGTTTGATTCTCTATGGCAATGCTTCACTACTGTTTCTTAGCAGAATCTGTTCATTCCTTGCTGAAGCTGCAGTTTGCTAATAAACTTCCTCAAGCTGAAAAATTGTGTTTTTTCAGGTTGAAAGTGACAACTGGAGAGGAAAAAACCCCCAAACAACAAAATCCCCCAAAACAAAAGCCAAAACCCATTAGAAGTCCTTCTTCTGCCTCCTCAGCATGGTTAAGTGATTGGCTGATATGATTAGGATGTTGAATAGAGATGTTCTTGGTTGAGGAGTACACAAGGTTTATTTGTGCAATTTTTAGTTTTACTTTTGTTGTCAAAACATTATGCCAAAACTTTCCTTTCCATGGATTGTTTGTAAAATAACTTTCTGATTCCATGCTGTCAATTACTCTGTACCTTGTAGTGGCTATTACTCACTGGTGTTGCTTGCTTTGCGTTTAAGGTGTCCCTGTGTTAAGCTGACAGTTTTCGGTGGAGATTTGAGGTGCAACTGAATGAGATGAATATCGCAGGTGTATGAGTTGATTTCTCTTTCTCCTAAGGAAACTCCATTCTTTCCACCTCTCATCAGTGGCTCTCCTGGTATTTTTTGTAGTGTGTCTACTCATGGTTCTTCAAGCTTTAAACATCCTAAACATTTCATTTTATTTGTAAGATAACTTTTAATCAAATGTTTTTTTATGATCCTATGTTGAGCTTCTGCAGCACCACATCAGCCGGCCTTGAAAAGGTTCTCCCAGGTCTGTCTGAGCAAGGTTTGGGTGCCTCTGATATCCTCTCTCATTGAGTTTCACATCCGAGTGTTGCGTCGAAGTTGCCCTTGGGGAAACTGAACAGTCCAGTACCCCACTTTATCTCCACTACTCTGTGACCCATTTTCTCTTGTTTCCAACTTGCTTACCTGATATTGTTCTTGCTGGTACTTCAAAATATGAGGAAACAGTGGCTCGGCTCTGTAAGATGTGCCTCCATATTAGTCTCATCTCCTTCCCTTTATTTTTCTGGGTTCTCGATCCTTCTTGTATTAGCATTGCTTTTTGCCTCTAGTTGCTCAGTAATTGTTGTTCTTATTAACAAACTCTTTTTCCCTTCAGGTACGAGGTGACCTGTTTGCTTCAGCTTAGTGGCACTAATTCTATTGGTCTTTCCCTCTGTCAGTATCTCCTCCATTCAGTGCTTGGCGTCAGCAGTGCTAGATAAATAAATGCAATATTATGTGGCAGTTTGGGTTAGCTCACGTTGTTTATGTGCTACTGAGGTCTCTTTGGATAGATGGTTTGCCGCTTGATTTTTAATCTTGTTTTTGTTTTAAATATCACTCATTCTCTTAGGCTTTAAAAGCAGACATTACCCACAGCAACTTTAATAAGCTGAATAAAGGCTACAGATTTAGCCTGCATTTCCCAAATTAACAGAAATCTTTCAGGATGTAGGAAATATTTATAAATTTTGGACTGTTTTTGCGTTGTTCAGCCAAACTTCCATCATCTGTAGTAGTTCGTAGTCTTATTGCATCCTAAATGCTAAGTGCAGTCAAGCAATGAGCACACCCAGTCTGGGTGTTGTATTGCTCTGATGTTGGAGGAGGCAAAGCAAGAGGAAGTTTAAATTAGGGTGCATGAATTTCCTATTTTAGTTATCCTCAACATTTCTTTGTCTTTGAGAGTGAGCTGTAGAGCAGTTCTGAGAATACTGGAAAATTAATAAATGCTTTGGGATACTGAGAGGAAGTTTGAAAGTACCTGAGTTGAAAAATCATTCATATGGAGTGTACCTATATTTTAGTCTACATTCACACTCCAAAAGTGTGGGGCATAGGACATGGTTTATAGGGAAAAGAAACTGAAAGCATCTACCTTTTCAGAGATTATTGCTAGGTTTTTTCCCTATGATTTCAGTTTCTCACTGTTGGAAGTCTTTAGTAGCTTATGTTTCCCTTTGATTCTGTTCCTTACCAGTCTTTCTTAGAAATGTTTATTTATAATTTTAAAGTGTGTGATACAAATTTTGATCAGATGTGTAGACCAGGAAAAGAAAAAACAACAAACACTAACTCACTAAAACCAACAAACAAACCCACCACCCCTTGCCCACTCCCCTTAACCCCCAAAATGACAACCCGTATGTGCATATTACATATGCAGAAGAGAAAACCCACAAAAATACAATGAAAAATCAGTGGGCTGGTTTTTTGCATATGGAAATAGCTGCAGTCACACCTGTTCTTTGGAGATGTACTGAGCTTTATGTCTTTTCTACTGGAAGAGTTCCTGACTGTAGCTTTTTGCAAGTATACTTTTGCTAAAATACGAAGACTACCTAAATGATATAAATCACTGTGGTTTAACTTTCAGAGAGAGAACCAGGATATTTCAAATTAAGCAGAAATGGGTACTCTCTCGCATAAATCCACTTGGCATGTGTCTGAATAAATGAACAAATGTCTAGCAAATGCTAAATAATGCATGCATTTTGGATCAAAGCGATGCTTAACTTAGCTTCATTTGAGCTCAGAATGAATTGTCCAAGGACTTGTGGATGTTTGATTGGTAATTTTATGTCTGTGGATATATCTATTAATATTTCAGATGCTCTTCACACTTTTGGGGTTGCTGCCTGTGTATTTCATATTTCAGACTCAGTTTGCTAAAATAATCAAATTATGAAAGTTCCAACTATTTCTTTCTGTTTTAACTATTGGCACTTTATCAGAAGTGTTAGCATAGCCAACTGGAAACTGCTTTCTACTTTTTGTTATCCCTTTAGAGTGCCTGTAATTCCATTGTTCTCTTTACCAGCAGGAAAAGTCTGTGAGGAAAAAAGACATTTTTCTAGCTGTAACTTTTCTGTGCTCATTCAGTTTGCCTGTCTGACTCTGGGCAATGGACTTATTCTTAAATTAATTCCTACTTAGTTTTTCTAGATTTGTTTTTCTTGGATATTTTCTGTATTAAAAGCTGCTTCTGTGTTAGGAATTATTAAATCTAGGCATCGGTGCTGCTCTAGTCTATGCTTTTAATTAAAATCGAGAAAGGGCTTTATAAACTTTTTGCTCATCTCATCACATAAGACATGAAACATGCATGAAATCTGTTCTGCTTAGAGGTGGCCAGCCATGTTGCTGGCATACTAATTTTGACTGAGACATCAGCTGTGAGGGGGTGAGAAAGGAGAATTAAACCATCTATGGTTGGAAGCAGGAGATCAATACATCCTCTCGCTTAGAGGAAGAGCTGCAACTTGGTCTGACTGACAAGGGTGTGATTGAAGCAGAGTTTGAGCAATAGGTACCGTGCTACTGTGAAGTGGCTCTTTGAAGTAAGGATGTGGTTTCAAAATCTGCATGCTCTATCAAGAGGGGGAGTGGCCTTCCCAATAGTCAATCAGCATTACTGAAGTGTTGAGAGCTCCTTAAGTCAACTTGTAATGGATAAGAGTTTTCTAAGGACTCTTGAAATTTTAAGTGCTTTGCATATTTGAGAGTCATGAACGTTAATTATTGTTAAAACCAAAAAAATTGTACTGTACCAAAAGTTTGTACTGTACAAGGACAGCTCATTAAGCTTTAACTGAGACTCTTTTCTTTGAGATGTTTTTAGGAGGAAAAGGTGGAAATTGTGGGTAGGAATATTTTGTGACAGGGAAGGAAGAGTGTAGTTAATGCCTGAAGTTAAATGAGAGTTCTCAAGTGGACTGTCTGACTTAAATTCGTTGCTTGCTGAGGATTTACTCAAACTGATTTGTGTGTTACATGAATGATTCAGGTGTGCGTCACTGCTCTCCTGGGCTTTTTCTCCAAAAGAATGATGTGTAAACAAAAGCATGCCACAGAGTGAAGTGTTAAATTAGGATGCCAGTGCAGTGTATTTTTAACTTTGACCAAAAAAAATGTTTCTTCTGCCTGTATTTCATCTTGATCCCAGAAGTGTAGTTGTCTTGTGATAAGTCAGGAAAATTGCAACAGATCAGTACTTAAAATAATAAATAACCTGAATAATGAAAGAACAAATTATTCTGTCACCACTGCACAGTAAAGCAGGTTGTCTTACTGTGGATAAAACAATTCATAAACACTTTTTCAGTACAATAAATAAAGTATTTCTGTGGGGTTGCCTTTTTAATCCTATTATTTTGTTATATACAGCTCGTGTTGCTCTTTTCTGAGGAACCAGTGTCTCATTTATTTTAATCAAAGACTCCTATATAAATTTTTAGGACCTCACTGGCTCTTTTTCAAACCGCTGAATAAAGTATATTCTTACTGGAGGTTTTTAGATATCCTCAAATACCTAGGAGGACATTCTGGCATTTCTGTGGAGGAAAAAAATGAGACAAATTAGACTTCCACTGCAGAAACAGCACAGCAATCAGCTTTTCTCTCTCTCCTGAAAAGGCTGTGATGAGTCTTGTTTCACATCCCAAAAGACCACTCTTCTTCCATCATTATTAGTAGTAGCCCATCTACTACTAATGAAATCTTGTAACATCTTGATGCATTGGAGTGTACCAGACATCTGTTTGCAGTCCTGTGTCATGAGCTGCAAGACCATGACTGGCTGTGGCCTGACCTTCAAGGATGGACCACGCGCGCAGTCAGTGAAGGTGACGGAGCACAAGCCTATTAGTTCCATTTTTAATCTCTACCCACAAGGCAGCTGCTGTATTCCCTTAGCTACTTGTCCTATTCATCTTTCTGTGTTCTTTTGACTCCAGTATATCCTCAGGAAGGTGAAGTGACTGCTATTGCATGTGATACTTAGATGAAGTTGCATCAGTTTCAGACTGTAGTAAATCATTGTCTTTTTGTCTTGTCCTTTCTGATGATTCGCAATATTTTTTTGGTTGCAGCTGCATATTAAGCAAATAATTTCAGAGATCTACCTGTCAATGAAACACTCAAGACCTTTTTTCTATGCTGGAACTTCCCAGAAAAAAAGTGTTCAGGGATTTCAATTTGTTTGTTTTTTTTTTTTTCAAGATCAAGTTAGTGTTTCAGTTGCATCAAAATTGCTGGGTACCACTTGAAACCTAAGGACAATACATCCATAGGTGAGCTCCCATACTGGATCACAGAAATGGACTGGTACAATAAATGAGACAGGATGTTTCTCTGAATGCAAATATTTTTGTGCTGAGGTCTGTTTTTCCAAAGTCAGAGAGCCAGGAAAAAAACACTGGTGCAGCAACAGTGAATCTGTTTTTCCAACTGGAGAATGCTGCTAGAGAACCACAATAATACAGTGTCCTTTATAATATTTTTTTTTTCAGGAGCTTTCATAGCCTGTATGAGGTAGAGCTGAAAACTATTTATCCTGCTCATACCTTTCACATTCTGACACCAGTTTGAGAGTCTTTCTGTATAGCCACAGAACCTTCTCAGCTCTCCTTGATTTCTCTTTAATCTGTTTTGGTAAATAGGACCACTAAGAAGAAACATACTCTGTTTAGCAAAGCAGTTTACTTGTCATTCAAGGTATGGAAAGGAGCTTGGAGGGATTGCTGAAAATCAGAAGAACTTCTTTATCTAACTGACACTTTTCCATATGAATTTTGTGCAAGTGCTGGGGAGTTTTATTGCCTTTCATTATGTGTTCTCAATGATCAGAATCCCCTGTGCATCACTGTTCTGGAGAAACTGAATGGGATCATTAGTTTATGATTCACTCCGTATTCTTAAGTATATGCAAAGAGAGAGATTGTTGCCACTTTAAAATCCTTCTGAAACTGTCTGCATTTGCTGATGGGAACTGGTGAAGAATCTGTTTTATTTTCTGTTAGGAACATCTTAATCTAGAATCTGGTTCTTGCTGGTGCAGGCAGACTTCTTAGGGAAGAAAAATATTTTTTCCAATTAACTCCTGAACTATTGATAGGATCCTCAATCCCTTATTATTATAGTCAGTAATCCACCCTAGAAACATCAGAAAATCGTAAATTGGGAAAAACTGTGTTTCCGTGGCAGCTGCCCACTCCTATTTTCATGCAGATTCTAGAGATTAAAGGCTACGTTTCAAAATATATGTACAAAGTAGGGGAGCAGATGGGATTCTGCTTTTTCTTATACTTTTTGTAAGTTTTCCCCTTTTTGTTCTGTTGCATTTTTGGAATGCAAGGGGAGGTATTCGTTTAATCAGCAAGGTATTCTTACAGGGGATATTTTGTTATGATTTTTTCTTTACAAGAACTCTTAACTTTAGCTGTTAGTTGTTCCTAAACAGTTACCATACATCTGTGTTGTCCAACGTGCAGAGTGGTTAGTCTGAGGGGCTGGAGAACTGCTAGGAATGTTGCTTAAAGCAGCATTCTTTTCTGAAGTTCTGGTCTTTTGACTTAATATGCCAAAGGGTGTCTAAATAAAAAATGATGTTTAAAGATTTGGCGTGCTCTTTTTAGGAAAACTGCTGGAGGTTATGTTTTGCTAATGTGCATTCCCTGCAATGTGTATTAAGTGTTATTCTTCAGAAGGGTGCAATACTGGGTCTAAAATTCCCACTCCTACACTTTCAGCTGCTAGAGTTCCTTACTTATAGATTTATTCAGACCAGTTAGTTGTTGTGGGGAAAAGATTAATTTTTTTTCTTTTAATCAGATTTGGAACCTGAATACTCATCTTGTGAGGTCAGTAATATGACTCCTTTCTTTGTGTTAATTAAAATATCATGAGCAATTGCCCACATCAGAAGACTCTGGGTACAACTACAATTCCTCTGTATAGTGCTGTGCCTGGTAGGTATACATGTCTGCAGTCATTTCTCAGAGTTACTGAGATTACTTTGTTTTAATCAATAGTTTACTGAATTCCATTTAACGTGATGTAATTTAGATAGAAAGTATTTGCTTGGTGACGTGGTTATTGATTGTAGGATTGGGTTTTCTTAGATGTGTGGCTTAGTTTTTGAGTAGTTCTTTAGGCACCTTTTTCTGGAAGGAGTGCAGTGTTGTCCTCACAGTCACCCATGGATTACTAAGAAGCTATTTTACGTGCTTGGTTGGTCATCTTATAATTTAGTCCCCTGTAATGTGTGAAGACACTTTAAAAGCATCCTGCACAAAATCAGAGTTTTCTTGAGGGTGCTTTCTATCTTGATGTTTAATGATAAGGTAACATTATGTCAGGGCTTGTAGTGAAGCTGCTGTTTTCTAAAGCGATTGCAAGCGCTTGTTATTCGCTGGATGTGAAACTTTGTAGTCCTCCCTGCCAAATAAGAGGGGGGGTGGTGCAGTAACTTCTGTGACTTGAGCAACCTCTTCTGGTTCTGCCGTGAATGAAGAAAAGCCTTAATTAGTTTTTGGTAGTTGGAGGTGCCATACTATTACTGATAGGTGATTGTACTAGTGTTATGTGGCCGCTGTTGGTTATCCTTATACCCTGTTTCTCTGTAGAACAGATTTTGGGGACATCTGGGAGGCTGCATAGTTCTGCTGAACTTCTCGCCAGTGTGGGCTGGTACTTAAATAGGCTATAGTAAGAGAGAACATTTTCAACATCTTCTCAAATAACGTAATAGCTTCTATTAACACTAATTCATGTATTTTATGGCATGATTTTAATGTTTTAGACCTTTCTTGTTAAATGAATATGTAAATGGAGAGAAAAAAATATTTACACTCATGTTTGATGGTATAACACAATAGGTCAGTGATATTTCCCAGTCAGTTTCATAATATTGATGTCAGTAATTGTTTTTTACAGACAATATTTATAAGCTTTAGAGAGTAAACCAAAGGCATAAATCATTAAATGAATTTTTGATACATTTTGATATTATTATCTAATATGGATAATAGAATAGATTTAAAAAAAAAAACACAGAAGAATTCCTCTCCCTTGAAGCAGAGGGCTTGTTTGCAACTTCCGTGCTTGAAGAATTTTTAAAATATAAAGTAAAATATCTTGATTAATGGAAGGACTGTGCTTACCATTTTATGAAGTCATTAAAAACTGCATACTGTTATAACTGTGTGATTTACTTGGATGTAAATTAAAATTTTCAGTATCAACAGAGACTTCAATGATTGAATCAAATTATTACTTTTATTAGTATTTTTTTTCATTAAGTCAGTGAAACAGGTCAGCGAGAATTTAATATTTGCAGTAATGAAAGAAGGAATGGTAAATGAGATAGCTTTAAAGAAGTTGCTGTAACACATACATAATTTTTTTCAATTAAATATTAGTGCAGGTCATCTAAAAATTTTCTTCTTGCTCTGCCTTTAATACAATCTGTATTCATTCAGCTTGGAGTCAACCTGATATGAATTCTGTTGTTTTTTCTTTTTATTTTTCAAGTAGCAGCAATTTGTGCATTTTCTGTTTTGTGGTTCCATCTTCTTGAGTAGATGAGTCTACCTCAGAGGAGGTAGGCTAGAAGTTTGTGTAAACATTCACTACCTTGAGGAGGTCAGATTCAAACCAGGGAAAAAGCCCTCCAACTGAACATGAAGCTAAAACTGTAACATTTTGATGCCCTGAAAGAAGAGGAAAGACTGATTGTGAAAATATTTTTATCATCAAATAAATGCAAGGGAGGAGGAGTGTGTAATTTTTAGATAATTATCGATAATATTACCCTGTGCATGTGGTTTTCTATCTTGAGTTCTGAAACAGAGAGACACTGAGCAATACTTCATGCTGACATCAGCACTGTGGTTAGAATCTGCCATCATGCAGGGTAGGGATGCTTTTGGGAGCCTCAGTCCCCGATGTAGAAACAAGGCCCTGGGCTTTGACTAAAAAGTAGACTCCGATTAGCGTCCCACTCCGCTGCCCTGCCTCCGCCTTCCTCCCTCCTGCAACAGTGACTCAGAACCATCTGAACTGGGAGTGGAAGTTACTACTGGATAATTGTAACCTAAATATTGTATTTGAGAAGCAGGATTTTCTGAGTTATTAGGCTTTTTGTAGAGCTAGGTGCTTAGTGAAGATTGTGAAAATTTAAATACTTCCTAGGCTTGAGTCATTAAAACAGGCAGTGCTTGGCTTTCTTGTATGGATCTGTTGATTCTTATTTAACTGCACTTTTAACATGTAGAAATCTACATATTTTGCAAATTAAAAACACAGAGTAGGGAGATGTGTATTCATCATAAGGATTGGAGAGTTCTGTTTCAAAAATTTGAAATTTAAATCTGTTATGCTTTTGACAGAGAATTGAGCTCCAAAAGTGCTAATGATTTCAAGGCTGAGACAACAAATGCAGCTGACAGAAGCACTGTTTGGATACTTGTCAAAAGTTCCTGGAGCTGATCTACTCGTGAAGTTGACAGAAAATATTATTTCAGTTTTGCTTTTTTCCTTCACATTGTAAAGCCCGGTGATGTTCTTTTGGGCTGTTGGAAGAAAAATAAAGCTGAAGGAGGCTGCTCTGAGTGCTGTATAGGGAGGTGGAGGGGAAATTGCAAAAACATGCAGAACTTGTTTTTTTTTTTTTTTTTTCTCAGAGTCTTACTTGGGTGGCAACTAGAATGTGTTGAAACTGTGCATTTGTTGTTTGTAAATATGACTCTGTATTTACAAACTGCAGCAAAATCTAGAATCAATAAAAAGTGAGGGAAGAGAAAGAAAAAACTAAAGCCAAGAATAGTTGTCCATATGAGGGTTTATGTCACTATACACCTCTCTTGCAATAATGAATATGCTTATAATATACTTGATAATCGTGAACTTAAACTGGTCTTTGGGCCCAAGCTGGTTTGATGAAAAAACATAGTTTTTGTTCTAATGGAATTCTAGATGGGAAAATGTATAATCAGTTTCTTTATATATTTTGGCACATTTTCCCATGGTTGAATTTCTGGGATTTCTCACAGGTCTGACAGCTGTCTGTTAGCACTCCTTAATCTGCATTTCAGAAACTTCAAGTGTAGCTTCTCCCCTAGACAAGTGTCTGAAAACTTTTCCCCTTTGGCCAACAGGCATCATCTCCTTGACCTCCTCTGTGTGTGAGGGACTTGCCTGCATCCACAAAGAGCTTCTGTTCCTGGCACTGCTCTTGTGGATCATATAGAAAGCTGGAAATATTGGACTTGGCACATGAGACCTTTGGGGTATTCTAGAAGCTGTACAGAGTCTTAACACAGTCCTAAACAGTAGTTAATGTGAAGCATGATCAGTGTCTGCATGTTCTGCTTTGTTTCTGTGGCTTTTCCCAGAGTCACAGAGCAGCCATGCCACGGGCACACCAACTCTATGCTGCAGGTTTCTTCCCTAGGGAAGAAGTAGGAGGTGTAGGAAACTGAAAATCTGACAGACTTCTAGTGGTAAGACAAATCTGTTAAGCTCCATACTGCTGAGCTTTTTAAAAGTTGAGAGGTGCTGAATCCAGGCTGGAGTGGGAATAGCATCTTCCTGTATTTTCCCTTGCTGAAAAGTGTTTGCAAAGTCTGGCTTTATAAGTTCTCCACTCTCTATGACTTCCTGAAAATCAGCTATTTCCATTTTTCCATGCATATATAACAGATTATGATGATGTCTTTCCAGGAGGGCTTCAGCTATGCTAGTAACAAGTGAGGTTTTCACTAAGAGAAATTAGCCAATGTAGCGATCTGGCTGACAGCACTTGTAGAATTCTTGCAGCACACACAAACTTGGACATTTTTTCCACTGTATTTCTGCATATGAGGAGGAGGACTACTTCCACAGAGCGTTTGAATTTCAGTGCTTCTTTGTGTGTTATATGCAGTCCCAGTTGTAGAAAGCTGGGAGTGAGGCACTTGAAAGTACTTGAGCCCGGGTTCAGACAAGCACTGTGATACTTTTCCTTCCCTAACTCCAAAACTTCCTTTATGGTATTGGTACTTCATCATTCCTTGTTTTACTACCACATTCGTAAATGTAGTATAACGTTCTTGTTGTATTTCCTGAACTTGGAAAGGAATGTTTTATAATATGCCCATCTTTAATATTTATGAAGCAGACAGTAAATAGATGAGCATACAAAAGTGAAGAACTACAATGATTTTCACACGTTCTGTTTTGTGGATGTGTTGTTTGGCTTGTTCTCTGAATAATGAGGAAGTAAAGGAAATACAGAGCAAGTCCTTCTATTTGTTACATTTGACTGACATGAGTCATTCAAAGTATGAAGGATGTTGAGGGAGGAAGAGTACTCAAGCATGTGATCAGGCTGCCATTGTCACTGCAGCAAAACTATCATAACCCCTTCACTTTCTCTGTTTGCATACTTAATATTATGTGTATTTTACATGAAACTATTCCATTTGTAGTGACAAGATGATTAGTGCTGGACATAACAAATATAAACTATCCAAAAAAGTGCATTTAGAGTTGTGCATACTTAGTTTATATCCAATCTTCCATGTCAAAGGGCTGCACTGAGAAACTGAACTAGAAGATGAACTATTTGCAATAAATATCCAAGCCAAAGCCACAATACTTTTTATTTAGTTAAAGTCTTAAACTTTGCTGCAGCTTTCCTTCTGGGAGCGCTGATAGAGCGCAGTGATGTGCTATGATGGGATGAGTCTTTCTTGGAGAAAGGAGCCCAATGAAAGATTCCCTGAATCCTATATTTCTGACATTTTCCTCTTAGCTTTGTGTTGGCATTCAAAGATCAGTTCATTCTGCAGTGGTGCTTGTTGTCTGAATGTAGGTAGTGTGGGCGCTGACCATGTAGCAGCTTCTCTAACACCAGTGATATGCAAGCAATCAGCATTTTTCTCTGTCATGCTGTATTTGTGGTGCTTGACAGTGTATCACATGCAGTGGACAGAGCTGAGCAGAGAGGAGGTGATGTGTATGGGCAGAGAGAAACATGCTGAGTCTGAAGCTACAAAGCAGTCATGCTTGGTTGAAATTACTTATTTTCTATAGGTCAGCCTCATTTGGGATCATTTTTCTGATGATCTTGTATTCTTTTGTATGATTATGCAGATAATGCCTTCTGACATTTCTGGCTTCTATGAGATTCTTAGTCCAGTAAGCACAGTTGCTTGGCTGCAGTTATTCAAACCCTTTTTTCACCTGCGTCTTCCTGCTTAAGCTTTTCATGGTGGTGGTGGTGGTGCGGCAACTTTAGAAGGGGGGAGGAAGTTATCTGTTTTAACACTAAGTCTATGGAGGAGTGACTAGTGGTAAACACAACACAGTACATAAACAAACGAAACCCCCTGGTGTGTAAAACAAAGGTACTTTTCTTGCTGGAGAGATAACTAAAGAACAGACTCAGGTCAGATGTGAATCACATTGTTTCATGCTGTTCTGGAAAAGAAATTTATGTTGAATGTGTGTGGTCTAAAATTGGCTATATTGTGAATAAACATGCATACCACGTTCTGATTATACTTTCAGACAAATGTGAAGAGATTTCTAAGAAAGCAATTGCTTTTCTTGTAAGTTAGAAGGACTGGATCTAGAGCACGCTATTACTAAATGCAGTATAAACTAAGTGAAATTCCTTTACTGTTTTTAAAATCTGTATTTTTGGTGTACACTTGTCATTAAGGGCTTCTGGGAAAAGGAACCAGTGTAGAGATGCCTTGCTGCACTTGCATGCGCTTGCGTGTTCTTATTTTTTTAAGAATAACTTTAAGTTGATAGTCTCTGTTTCTTGGAAATTGCTATGTTGAAATACTCTTTGGCATCCAGTCACTAAAACCAATTGTACCTTTTGGTTTTAGGACATTCCCTGTGTTGGTTCTTAGTACTATTGTTTATACCTTCAGCATTTTACTTACTACATCTACTTCTCCCAATACCTTTAGTAGGTAACTTTTCCATAGCATAGAGCTTTTTCCTAAGTATTGAGGACTAAGAATACCTATTTGTTTGTATGCTTTTGGGTTCTTTTTTGCTTCTTAATGAGGAAGTTTCTGGTTTAAAATTCGTATTCTAAAGAAAAAGAAATCCTATTTAATAGATTCTAGTTCTACTGCATGTAAAATTATCCAATTCTTTGAAGAGCTAGCCAAAAAGCTTTTTGTAGTGGAGAAATAAAGCAGAGAAAGGAAATCAAGTGAGTGAGCATAAGTAATAAGTCTGTCTTGTGATCTCTCTAATGTGTCCACCTTATGTTGGAAAACATTTGTGGAACTGAGTTAAATTTAATAGCCCAGCTTCATGGAAGTATTCTTTTAAGTGCTAGTATCTTTCACTGATTGAAAACCAAATTAGTGTCAATTATATTAAATGACTTTTTTCTCATAAGCAGAAAGCCACTTTGTAGTCATCTAAAAAAAAGATTGACAACATTTGGAATAAGGTCCTTCAGCAGGACCTTCCCACCCCCCCCAATTAACAATCATTTTTATAGAATTATTTTTAATCAAGGAATATGGTTTATGTGAACAGCTATTATAAGAATTTACAATGGGAGAATATAAGACAAAGTTTTGTCTTTGTTGTCCATGGATATTTTGCAGAACTTTCCCTGGACTATTTGAATTTCAATTTTTTCTCTATCAGGAAAAGAACCCAAACAGATTATTAAAATCAAATAACAAACTCAGTTGAATAGGACCAAGTAGCTGAGTGATGTAACAGTATTTGACAAACACTGACAATTTTCAAGCAGGTTTACTCAGTATTTTTTATTAATATATGTATACTGAATCCCCAGCAATGTTTTAATCCTACTTTCTTATTGATAAGAAGGACTGAAAGCAGCCACAGTATTTTTTTTCCTGCTTATCTCCTTAGTTGAATTTATAGGTCCAGCTGGATTTTCTGTTGTTTTTATGAGATGTTTTTGAATCATCTATTTGAAAATGCAAAGTCCTAGGAAGGCTGTTGTGTTGGACGAGTTTAATATGCAGAGGCATAAATGGAACTAATAAAGCAACACAGACTATTGCATGTCGTGACAGGTTTGGGTGTTTTTTTGTTTGATAAGGGTCTAAGACTTCCTGCAGAAGTCTGTCTGTTAATTATGTTCTGTGTGGTTCATGATGAGGGAAAGTTCTCTACTACTTGAAACAAACATATGCACCCAACCCAACAAAAAAACTAAAACCCAAACCTGCCATAACTATGTTGTGATACCTGCTGCATTGCTGCTGTGCCACAGAATACGTGAAATATTACACTTGAGGATTGCCTTTTTTTCTTCTTAAATCCCATTGCTTTGTACAGACATGGCATAGATGTCAAGTTCCGTTTTTTCATGTTCCTGTAGCTTCTGATGGCTGCTAGAATGAGCTGAAGGAGGTGACTTAACCAGAGGGAAAGACATGTTGCCCTTTGGGTATTCCTTCCTAATATCTCTCCCATAAATGGCTGGAGAGTTGTCTGGAGAAAAGCATTTCCTATTTTAAACACTACTTATTTTTACAGCGGTGGTTTTACAGTAATCTTGTTCTACTGAGCAGATGTTGGATATACTGGCACATGATCCACAGACAGGAAATTTTGGAAAAGTGACCAAAAGCAGAAATCCAGTATAATCTGTTGTCACAGTAACCAACTATGTTGTATAAACTTTACAAGGACACTGTCAGTTTAAATAGTTTTGAAAATGGGAAGACATAGCAGAAAAGTGGAGAGCTAAAATGAGAGATAGAGGTAAACTATGGTGAAGAGGACAGTTTATTGACTGTTTAGCGATTATTCAGTTGTCTGTCTAGGCCATTTGCTTCTGAAGAGAGAGCCCAGCGACTCCTCGTAAGAAGGAGGAGTAATTAACTTTGAGCAGATTTCTGCTTCTGAAAGGATTTCCAGTCGCAGACCTCCATCGTGTATGTATACACAACTGAACCCAAAAACCAGAACAGGAGCACTGGAGCTAGTCTCATACTGCAACATAAAGCATTTTGCTGCTTTAGCACTCAGCTCTGTTGACTGTGCTTCCTCCTGGAGAGGGGAATATTCTTCCCTTTGTGCAATTGTCATACAAGAGGTGCTTCTCTGAGATTTCTTGCAGTGATCTCACTTTTCTGGATATTTATAATTCCTAGGTGATGTCATGTAGTACAGCTCATTTTTGTTTTGGTGATCACAATTCATTGGCGAGGATGCTGATGTACCCTTGCACTAAGGAGGCTGGTTTACAGGAAACGTCCCTTGTGTGAGACATGGGCATCCTCACAAAGGATGTCCTGTCTTCCTATATTGAAGGAATCTTCCTAATGCTGCATACTGTAAAGCTGCTCCTGAGAGTCTAGAGTTTGAACTGCGACAACTAAAAATCTTTCTCAAGACCTCTGCATTAATATGGTAGGTATCATTTAATAGTGAAGTAGTTTATGATACCAAACATACTTGACTTATCCTATTGATCTCTTCTTTTAAAAAATGCAGAGGAAATTTTATTCACATAAAATGAGCAAAAGCTGACCTGAGTTTAACTACTCTTAACGAGAATTCAGCACGCAACTTGTTAATGATGGCATGGTCTTACTTTGAAGCAAGAATCTAATGACCTGTTAACGCTGACAGTTCATCAGCGGTCAGTAATCATACAGGCTAAGACAACCCAAGCCAGTTTGTTCCCAGTAAGTAAACACAGAGGAATGTATCTCTTATCTTGAAGACGTAGATGGTAACTGTTGAGTGGTGCAGGGAAATAGGTAGTGCTAATGGGATATTTGAGGGCTCTTGCTCAATTAAATAATAACCCATTTAATATACAGCCGATGTTTTGTGTCTTGTGTCAGGCTGGAGGCATTACATGTTTAGGATGCACAAGAAAAAGAATGCTTTTTTCTTGGTCTTTATCCTTCCCCCTTTCTCTGTATTTTCTGACATAAAAAAAGCAGAAGTTATACCAGTTATTACCCATAAAGATGTGAATTTGACACTCTGACAGTGTTTCCACCATAACCTCATTTGTTGTGTTTTATGTAAATGAGTAGTAAAACTTACCCAAAGCTATACTGTTATATGTTATGCAGTGCACAGTTACACAGTTTGGAGCTAATTAGAGTTAGCACTGAGGACACAGATTTTCTTTGCTTCTTCAAAGGAGGTACAACTTTGATGAAAACTGTGAAAGGAATGGAACTTCTGTTCTGCATACAGCTCTACAAAACAGTTCCATCTGAAATGGAAAAATTCTTATTTTGATGATATATTGCCTTGTCTTGAAGGATTTTTTTACTCTTTAAATGCCTTTGGAACAGACTCACTGCAATGCTTTACTTGCTGTTCTATAGCGGTGTTTTTTTCTATGGGGCTGTTAAGGGGTTTTTTTGGCAGGCAATTTAAAATGGCATTGCATCTTTGCTGATTTCTTACAGTCAGTCCCCTATGTCTGGACCCCAGTTCTCATACATGTTAGAATAAATACTCTGGTTTGTCCCTAAATGTCACAAAAGCAGTTGTCCTGTGTTTGACAGGAGCTAGTAGCAGTGTCTGGGGGGACATGCAAAATAAAAATGGAGCAAGTAAAGAGGGTTAATTCTCTTTGCACCTTCTGTTGATCAGAAATGTATGAGAATGCCTTTGTTGATACTATTGGTTTACAGAATCCTGAGAGACTGTGTCTTCAAGAATTTACATGAGTTCTTCATGAGAATCTGTGCGGTTTTCCCCAGAGCTGAATGGATAGTGGAGTTTATTCTAATTCCATATACTTTAAAGAATGGAGAATTGTTGTAATAATCACTGACAATTCATTTTGTCAAAAATGTGTAGAAATGTGACCAGTGGGTCAAAGGAGGTGTCTTCTTGTTGCCCCTTTCTAGGTACTAGAAGGCTACTGTAAGGTCTCCTTGGAGCCTTCTCTTCTCCAGGATGAACAAACCCAAATCTCTCAGCCTGTATTCATAGGAATATTTTTTTCCAGGAAAAATGCTAGAAGTTGCATCATCATTTTGCTTTTGGCCCTGGAAACCTAGTCATGATTTTACTCAGTATTTAAAAAAAAAAATAAAATAAATAAAGGTCAAGTCTTCAAGGTTGTTGACATTGGATAGCTGTCATGTTTCCATAGTGAAGTCCGGTGGGATTAATTTTCCTTCACCAAAAGCACGCTGTAGTCCTTTTGATATAAATCTGAATGTGTTTTTACTGGCAGTTTGGCATTTGAAAATTGGTTCCACTCCTAGCAGGGTGATTACTGCTGTTGTGTAGAAGTAAGTACTTTTTTTCCATCACCCGAAAAGTGAAAAGCTGCAGCAGCTTCCCTCTCTCTTCCTTGGTTAGACTCCACACTCTGATTCAGGCATTTTTACTGTCTCTGGAGTACCATCTCTATAAATTCCTATATTAAATCCTAATTTGGTATGTGAAATAGGTAGTCTTTTTTTCTAAAAGCTCTTTTAAAAACATAACTTTTTTCCCTGTGCATAACAGTGCAAAACAAGCCTGTTTTAATCTACTGCTTTTGTGTAGTTTTATTCAAGACATCAAACTTAAATGATTCTTCTGCCCATTTTTAGCTGTCGTAATACAATGGATTTAAACCAAAATATGCTCACTTAGATTAGAAATTTGCTGGATGAGCGAAATAAGCATATTCTAGCAGATTTTCTTCTATTTTGTATATAAGATACTTTTGTATTACTCATGGCACAGTGAAATGTGAAGTAAGGGTTGAATATAAAAAAATAACTTCCTTGAAGAAGGGAAAAAGACCCAACAAGGCAAGTATAGTGGATATGCACTAAATGTGTAGCAAACCCATCACAGCAGGGTCCACTGACCAGAATGGCTATAATTCTGTGGATTTCAGTAATTCATTCATTAGAGAACTTGTGTTAACACACTGAATTCTCTGTCTGTTCACATTACTTTTTGGTAAAGAAAATAATAGTGTCTTTTTTAAAAAGCTTTTTGATGCCTTTGGCATCAGCTCAAGGATGCATGGTGTGGGCTTCTTTTCCCCCTGCATAGTTCCAAATCATGTTTTTTAAAAAAAATTATGAATAAATAAATTTTAAAAATTAGAGAAGAAAAGCCTTCAGGCATTCCATGTTTTGTAGTGCCTGAGACTATGCTCTGTCGAGCTTCCAAACTTCTCAGAGCAACAAAGTCTTGGTTATCATTGACCTAGAAACACAAAGTCTCATTTCAGTGGGCTAGGAAATACAAAATCAAGTTACATAAGATTATTGGTGCTGGAAGATGTATTAATGAACGTCATTATGCCTCATTTTTGTAACCTTTGCTCAATTAAGCAGCATCTCCCTTCAACCCTAGTTGGTTTTAGATCCTGTAGCATCTCTGGGGAAAGCAGGACTTGCAGCAGTTCTTTCTTTGAAAAAGACTACACAGGTTCTTTCTTGGCAAATTAACTGTGTGGAAAAAAAAGTTTAATTTTTAAGAAAAAATGTGTCCCTATACTCTTTATTCAAGAATAGCTTTTTAATGTGGTTATTGCTGCAATGTGTGTGACAATTAAGTTTATTTCTGCCTTTGTGCCATAATGTTGGCTTCTTTTCTAGTGCACAACAGAGGTCTTTCGAAGTCTCTGTGAGGTTATTGTGAGAATTTTCCAAACAGGCTTCAAAACATCTTTTTCTGATTTAAAATGCTGCTAGACTGAAATGAAGAAAATAGCTTTACTAGTTTGGAACTACTGTAACAAGTTCAGAAGGCCCTTTCTTAATTAAAGTGTGTTACAGAAATGCAGAGATGCAGTTGGAGTTTGTCAGTTTATTGGTATTTAGACTGTTAGTAACAGCTTCATGTTTCGTGTCTGTAAGTATGAAGAGCAGATGATACAGCATACTTTCCTTCCTCTATCCCTTTAGCTGTGCTACTGCAAAGCACTTTGTTGAGACGTAGTTATAGGTGCTTATTTTATGTAATGAATGTCTATTAATGCATATGTGGAGGTGGGATGATATTTTTGGTGAGTAGCCGTGAGCACATGCACTTATCCAGAGACCAGAGTGGGAAGGGAAATTATCGAGGGACAAATAAGTCTTAGTGAAGAAGTACACCTATTTCTGGCTTCAGGCATCTATTTTGATAAATCAAAGGGAAAGTCTTAATAAGCTAACATTTATTTGCCTCTGGCAAAAGATCACTAGCATGCATAGTCTAATTCTCTTTTGCCCACATCTGTGCTTTTATATGCCTGTCAGCTTGCCATTCAGGCAAAAAAGAGGTATTTGCTATAGATGTGAATTCTAGGTCTACACTCATGTTGTAGTTGCCACCCTGTTTGCACACTCTGTATTGCCACTACAGCAATAGAGACAGCAAGTGTTAAATGGTAAACTGAGAGACAATTTAAAAAAATGCAGCCTTTGACACTCACTTCTCTTTGTTCCTCTTTGAGATGTCTGTTTAGATTCTTCTATTAAAAAAAAAAATCTGAAATACTTAATATGTATTTATTATGGAGGCAGACAGCTCCCTCTTCCCTCCCCCCTGATAGTTGCCTTTCTTTCCCTGTTCTGGTGTTGGTCGCTATTTACTGTTGATTTGTCAGAACATGTAGGATTTGGTCTCAGCTTTGAAGTCCCATGTGCTANTTTGAATATATTCTAAATATAAATATATTATAAAACTGACTTTTACACAGAGATGTGTCCAGGGACCAAACCACTTTTGAAATGTTATTTTCTTTCTAGTTCATTCTTTAGTGATGCAGACAGCTGGCAGAGACTGTCACAACCTTTATCTTTGTGTGATCTTTATAAACAATTCCTCATTTCATTCTTTGAGTTTTCTCAATCAGCCTGCTTA
>VWZG01006775.1:180745-355911 GCA_013396735.1 Grallaria varia | reverse complement strand
CAATGCTCATTGTAGTTGTTGCTTTGTGTCATGCTGCATAAGACATTTCAAGATTATAGTTTTGTGAGCCCTTACCCATCTGTCAGTGGAAGAATTCTTTCGGGTTTAAAAGGAGGACTTTCTAAATTATTCTTGACATTATTCTTGTTTAAGGTCAGCTCTGAAAACAGTTTGTGCTGACACTGCATCAGCGCACTAGATTTTAGGTTTCCAGGGTTTTTTTCCTTTCTTCTATAAGAATCAAAAATGTCTGAATGGTTTCTCCAGGACTTAAAAAAATCCATGTCCTGATTTATGTAGGAAATAAGAATGAATTTCCAAATGCTGCAAAACTGTGTGAACCATAGGCATTGGATTTAGTTGTCAACTGTCAGATCACTGAGTGGTGTGAAGCTTTCTTTTTAAACCATTACCTAAAGTATAGGGTAATTTTACAGTTTTGAATTGTTGTGTAGAATATGGTGGCATGAACTATTGCCAAAATTGCATACAGACCCTTTTTGTGTGACCGATATGGCTTAAAAATATTATTGTACTTTTATAAATAATAAGTGTTATGTAGCGAAAAGACAAGTGTTATCTCTATGGTCAGTGTTCACTTTTACATTTTGTCTTCACGTCTGCGTGCCCAACAGGACTCAAAAAATATTTGCATCCGTGTGTTTACCTTATCAGCGGACTGTTTCAGTGGCAAGTTTTGAGATACCTATCCAGACTTTTCTAATACTTTCGCTTGTTTAATCTACACCAAAACTCTAGTATCATTTTTTTCTCCTAATTTTCTCCCTGAAAAGTATAGCTAGCTACAGGGGAAGAATTCTCATTCTACGAAAACCTGTGCAACACTCAAAGCTCTACAAATGCTTTAACTGTTTTAGTTCTTAATGAAAAAGGGGGAATGAAGTAATATCCTTCTCTCCTGCAAGGTGTGCGTCCATTCTCAGTAGCCTTTGGGGAGGTGTCTTTTGCGAAACTAAATGAAACACCAAAATATATGATGGCACTCTTTGTTATATAAAAATCTTTGAAACAATTATCAAATTCAGTATTGCAGATTTTTTTGTTCCTTGCTGGGCTTATGTCTTGCTTTTACTCTGTAGTGTCCTTGTAAATGTAATTTTTCCAGTTAAATCTTTATTTTGTCCATTCAAGGCAGATGATATTTGAGCTCAAAATTAGATTTATAAGTGAGTTGCTTTTTTTGTTCTGTTGCAGAGGAGTTTGCCTGGAAGGAAAGAGACTATTATTGATTTATTTGGTTATTCTTCCATTGTGTACTCTCATTGCTGTTCTTGTTTATTGGCAAAAAGAGGGAGTCAGGGAACTATATTAAGTATTGCTAAGAAACAAGGAATGAAATTATGCAAGTCTGAGTAGCTATTCTATTTGTGGCATAAGAAAAAAAATGTATAAACCACAACCTATGAAGTCTGTAGTGTAGTCAAGGTACGCTTCTTTACTACTGAATGATTTTAGCTTTACTTTTTTGGTGCATGGTTTCTTTCACACTAGGAGAGTTCTTTGGAGAATATTAATAAGGTTTGCTATGGATGACTTATAGTTGATGAGCTACATGGGCCAAAGTCTTAAAATCTTTGTGTTGTCAACCTCAATTTGAACAGTTTCAGTCGCAAGGGTGGTGAAGAATTAAATCCACGGCCTCTTAGGTCAGACTTGATAGGAGTTTTATTGAGGATGATCAGTAGAAATTGATGAGACACTCTCTGTTAAAGTAAGCAGGAGAGACAGCAAAAGAGATCCATCTTTAGGCTGTTTCTAAATGTATGAAATTTCTTTGTAGGCTCAAAATCTGACCTAGCCTCCTTTTTCTTGTGTGCTTTGGAAATATTTGGAAAATTGCAGGGAGGAGAGAAAAGTAATTCTAGAAAGATTTACTACTTCACAGTGAAGTAATTGCCCCTCTGTTTCAGACAACTTTGAAATGCAAAGTTAAGGTTGTATTTTACTGAAGCATCCACACAGGTTAGCTTATTGTCTTCTTTCTTTACTGAAACAAATTCCTGCATAGAGAATATTTTTAGGATTTTTAAAATATTGATGACTTTGAAGCGTCTTATTCTAGTGTGGGTATCGTGAAATTAAAATGTGATACATTCTGTGATGATCCGAAGAGATTCTTCAGGAACGTTGTTTTTAAAATACTTCGGTTTCTGTATTTAGTTTTTTTAAAAAATCCGTAGGACATGGTTTTTAAATGGCAATTTTTGTTTCTTGTTACATGTAGTATATACTGAATCCCACAAAGAATATTATTGCTATATAAAAGCATGTAGAGGTAACACTTTTCTGAAGAGTTTTTTGTGTAAGTACAGTAGTTAATGGTTACTAAAGTTTGGACTGTGTAATGCAATTCCTAAATGTAATGGAAGTTAGTGTGTTTTCAATGATTAGTTTTTGTTTGGGTTATTTATTTATTTGGAGCAGAAGGATCGAAGTATTTGGGAGGATGAGGAAGATGAAGGAATAAAAGCAGGGGGGAGAAAGGAGGGGGGAATAACATCTCGCCTCCTGCGAAGTTAAAGTTGAGAGGCAGGTGTTTTTTCTGATTATGGCATCAAGAAACTTAATAATGGAATTTTTAAGATAGTATTTGTGAAACTTTTATGGCAGCTGTTTTTCGCAATTTTCTTAAATAACATTGTTGACACTGGCTAACTGCTTTTCTCAAGCTGGAATGGGGCCTGGGCAAACTCAGCAAAATAAGCTTTGATTTCATAATTAGAGCTAAGAAACATATTGGGAGAATTAAACATGGCATTTTAATAATGGTAAAAGTATCTTCTTTTGTGTTTCTGTGGGTAGAAAATAATACAAATAGAACAGAAAAGCAGTTTCCTTCTAAATGGGACAGATTTAGACATAAAAGATTGAATGGAAGAAAATGCTTTATAAGGAACAGTACAGCTGACTATTATGAACCCTTTTTTAAGAGAGGTTGATTACACTTACCCCTTTAAAAAAGTCATAAATGCTGAAGTTCACTTCCATCAGCATAAAAAAAATCACAAAGAAAATTTAATAATTTTGGTTCTGTTTATAGGTCTCAATCATTTCTGCATAATAAGGATCAAAATTATTTTGTCTAATTTGAAGAATGTTTTATCAGAGTGTATTATCATAATAATATTTTTAGTCATGTATTTTCTAAGTTTTGAANGTAATCTACTATATATAAACAATCCTGTTAAAAGCAATAAACGCATTAAATTTTTTTTCACAATGTAGTATTTTCGGTTTCTGTAATTTTGGGGTTTTTTAAGCCTATCATCATCACCTTTCTTGTGTTCATTTCTTAAGTCAGTTTCATAAAAATTGCCTTCCCATCCTTAATTTCTTACCAGTTTTGTTTTGTAAAATTTGCATTTTATCTTGCAGTCTAAATAACACATTTTCTATTACTCACTAGACAAGTCTGGTCAGAGAAGTGAAAGCAGAGAATTGTTCATAATGTCAAGTTACAAATGCATTATTCTTTCCCAAAAGGCACTGAGGCGTGAACTGAAGGATAAAGAGCAAACCATTCTCAATGCTGTGGACCAGGCACGAGTTTTCCTTGCTGACCAACCAATTGAGGGGCCTGAGGAACCAAGGAGGAGCTTGCATTCGAAAACAGGTCAGAAAATACATCTAGGAATGGTCAAAAGGAGAGAAAAAGGACATGCATGTGTCTAGTACACAGTTTATATCCCAATTATTTTGATAGTCTTCAGAATTTTCCAAATCACATCCTGCTTGCTTTTATTTCAATTATTAACCTCAAGGTGTTACTACTCTGCTTTGTAAGTACTCACATTTTAATGGAAGAAGAAACATCTCTATTACCTTTTCCAGTTTTTGATTCAAGACACTAAAGATCAGTACTTTTTTCCTTAACACAATTACGTATGCACCTTAAATGTAGTCAGAATAGGAGTTCAAAGATGCACATTCAAGTGTACATATGTCTTTATTGCAGAATTTTTCTCCACAAATAGAAGTAAGTGTATTTGGTGGTGTATCCCATTTGAAGTAAAAGAAATTATCTTTAGAAAGGCAGTCTTTACAGAATCTTAAGGATTTGAACATTAGATGAATTCTTGCTAAGGAACAGAAGAACCACAGCCATCCTAGAAACTGTATCTGGATGTTATTTGATGCGATATTGGTCTATATATCAGAGGCCAAAAAGAAGGCAATAATTTCTTTACATTCCCCCCCACCCAATAACCACAAAATAGAAAATTATATGTGTAAATAAGTTGTACAATTATGTTTCTGATACAAGCTAAAGCATTATGAAGTCTTACTTTTAGTTACATAAGAACTGTTCTTGGAAAATGTAGTAATCTGCTTCTATAGAACTATGAGTTGAAGTAAGATGTGAATAATTTACTACTCTGTATAATTTACAAAATTACAGACTAGATGCTTTTATCAAGAGTTAGTTTTTCTTCCTTCCATACATCATTTTATACATCTCCACAGCAAGCTTCTTAAGTTTGTTCATTGGAAACATACTTTGTTATTTCTGTGCAAATTTTTAAGTAGTTTCATATTCTCTAATTAACTTTGTGATAAAGTTTGAATGGCTGGTGATTAAAGCCAATGAACCATTTATCCCTGTGATTAGTTCTGGTACCATGGCTTCTGTTATGTATCTTCCTACTTCCTTTTTGAACTCCTGACATTTAGTTTTTCTGTACTCTCAAACCCATTTAATATATGACATGTCTAATTTTTTACTTGGTCTAAATCAAAAGCAACCTTGCAGTTGAAAAATAGGTTTGCTTACTGTATATTTGCTTGTTCTTTCATACAGAAGTTTGAAATATCAGATTCTCTCCTCAAAAGCATAAAACCTCTCAGCACAAATGATGCCAGTGCATTAAATGTTACCAATGTAAAATGGTCGTTTTCTAGCAGGAGTGGGTATCAATGATCCAGTCACTGCTGACTGAAAGTGCGAGATTGACCTTCAGATGATGAGGTGCATCAGAAATTCTTGTTATCCAGTCTGTAATAATCGATCATGATTATCATTATTTTGTGCTGTAGCAATGGCAGTGATGACAATATAACAGGGAATTTGATGACTATGGTAAACTGCATAGTGATAATGGCCCTGATCTGCAAGTGATGTGTGCATGTCTCTGGTGTAGTCATCATAGTTGAAAAACAGTGGGAAGTCTCATAGGTGTGCACTGAACCTTTTTTTCTCTTCCTTCTTCACACTTCATAGTTTCACAGACTATTTTTTGAGCATGTGGTGGGTTAGTCTTGGTTTCCAGCCAAATTCCCACCCATCCACACTCTCATGTATTCCACCTCAGTGGGATGGAGGCAGGAGATGGGAAGAACAGGAATGAGAAAGCTCATGGGTCACAATGAGTATCAGATGGGTCACAGATGCAGAGCACTTACACAGTACTGTGGTGGGCCAAACAGGTTTCATTTGGGGAAAACAAACTCTTGCCATATCAAATAATTAAATACTAATTTGGTTGGTAGTGGAAAACGAAAAGACAAACTTTCCTCCCTCCTTTCACAGACTCAACTTCACTCCCTCATTCCTGTCTTTTCCTCCCCCTTGTTGTGACTGCAGATCACATTCAGAGAGGCAACAAATGGTGTGGAAGGATGGGAAGGTGGTGAGTCCACGGTTAGCCTAGCAGTTTTTCTCTGCTGCTTCTTTCTTCTCACATCTTTCCTCTGCATGGAATCTCCATGTGGAATACCTGTCCTGCCATGGAGTTGTTCATTCTCCTTTGACCTTGGTGTACCTTGTGCTGTTTTTCCTGTATGTTCCTTACCCCTCTTTCTCTAGTGTTTTCTGCTCTGTCTTAAATACACATTCTCTGAGGTGCCACCAGCATGGCAGTTGTATATGATTACCCCAGAGACATGCACACATCACTTGCAGACCATGATGGCCTCTGTTGTGCTCCCTGGTGGGTGGACTGGAGTCTGCTGTCCCCCACGCAGGGCAGCCCCGGCCTCTTCTCCCAGAGACCCCTGTGAAGCCCGTGCTGCCAGCAGTGGTCACTCTCCCCCCCCGCAGAATGGGGCTACACTATCTTTAATAGACTTTCAGGCCAGAAAGTATCTTTGAATAATTTTCTCTGATCTCATATAAATAATAAGCTGTTGATTTTCACCCAACACTGAGACTAGTAAATTTTTTCTGACAACTACTACTACCGACCTCCGGAAATCTGCATCTCTGGACTAGATGACAGCCACGCACACCCCCTTTCTTTTGATTAACCATTTTTAGTGAAGGCTGTGAGTCTGGGTTTACTTTTAATTTTTTTTTTTTTTAATTTTTTTTTTATTATTATTTTCTGCCTCTCCATCACTGGTGTTCTCTGCAATTGATGAAAGTTGTTAGCTTCAGTGAAATACACTTCATGCTGATAAAGGAGAAGAAGCGTGGTTTTAGATTGTAAGCTGATAGTCTGTCTTTAAAAAAGTATTGATAAACAGTACAACAGTACACAGCACTGTTTGGTCTGGATTTGAACATTTCTTCACCTGGTTCTATAATACAAGTAGCAAAACTATTTTATTAAATAAAAGTTGCATTAATTGGAGAATCTCAGTTTCTTGAGGTTAGTTCTTACCTTGTATAAGGGGGGAGGGTTTAGCAGGGTAGGTTAGCTAATCTGTGGAGGATAAAGGTTGTAAAATTGTTTTCTAATTTTTTCAACCTCTCCATCCGCTTACTTTTTTTTTTTTCCTTCCCCATTTTCTTTTTCTCTGTAGATGTTTTCATGACAAGTAGGGCATTGCAAAAGCAAGGAATGGGAAAGATTTAGGAGAAAAATTATAAGAATCAGTTTAGAACTCGACTGACTGAGACCTATTTTAAGGACCTGTGCATACATGCATTCATTCAAGAGAATATTTGTTATAGGATGCCTTATGATAACCCATAACTGTCTGTAGTGGTTTTGTTAATTTCAAATATATTCCAAGAATGTAAAATCAGGTTATGAGTAAGTCTTGGCTTCTTCTCTGCCATCTTTGCCTTATGCTTCCCATATTGGCCTGCTACTGTACCACGTAGTGACTGGCACATTTGGAGTTCTTCACCTTCCAGGAAACTTCCTTTTAAGTTAATCTGTCATCTGCCTTCTCTCCTGTTTTTGTTTTGTTGTGTTTCTGTAGAGAGGTTCCATCACAAAAAAAGCAAGCTTCACAGTCATCTTGACTTTGAGCTGCTTCAGCATCTGAGTGGAGCTGACTGATAAGGCAGCAGGCCAGCTGCTGAATTTTGCAGGTGGACAGCTTAAAGAAATTGAAAATTCTCATGTTTTTAGCTTTTTTTGTCACTTGTCCATGGCATAGGAGAAAAATCAGAGATGATAATTATTATTTTTAGATCTATATGACATAGTTACAGCTGGATTCTTAAATCCATGTACTGTTAATAAGGTTACAGGCCGTGGAAAACAAAAAGGAAAGCAGAAATATTTTCTGTTCCCAGAGTCTACAAACTGATGATAATGGCTTTTCTGAAATTCTGTCCTTAAAAGTCCACTCAAGCAGTGAGGGAGCTGAGATAATTTTTTTAGAAGATAACATAAATGATCACCCTAGCAGATTACCACAGGCAACTACACTGATTCTCACTGCAAAAGTGAATGTTTCTGGAAGTCTGCAATATTGTCAAAGTACTTCAGTAGCTTCTAGTTTTCTTAGGGCAAATAGATTCTTAGCTTTGAAAGCTGCTATTTCATAGCAAAGGTTGTTGTGATAAACACAGCATTTAAAAATAAGTATTTACCATTTGTTATCTTCTATTAATGGAAAGTGAAGAAAGCCCCATAAATCACAACTATGTTAGTAAGAGAAATATACTAATAAGTATCATTAAATTGCATGTATATACTTTATTTAGATTTGTGGATACACGATGTATTAGCCTGTCTCAGACATAAATAAAACCTGAACTTTTTTGCTTCCTACCACTGAGCACATTCAGGGGAATTCTCTGCTGTAATTTTTCCTTTTTGCAAGGAAGATCTCACTGAAAATAGGCAATTTACTGTTTTCTAATGTATGTAGCAGACAGGATTTGTATTCCCACCCACTTGTCCTTACTCTCGCTATCACACATCACTGCAATATAGGTTTTTGCCTCTGCTGTGAAGCTGGGCTGAGTATGAAGTCTTGAGTGTGAAAATTAGAAGTGCTTGGGAGAATGAAGAGAGTATGGCCCACTGAATGTCAGTGGAATCATGCCCAGAGGCTGCTTACACTATTTTGAACATTACTGCCTCTGTTTTAGTTGGAGCTCATTCCCTTGTGACTTTTAAGGATTTCTTCCTGAGTGCTGTTGCCCATGACTGAATCTCAGAGTATGTGTGTCTCTCCTTTTTAAACAGATCTCTTAATCACTCTACAAGTGTAGTCCACCTGGGTAAAGGCCTGAAATTCTTCCTGTAGAGTCTACATGGCTGTTTGCTTGGACTTAGCATTAGTAAGGTTCAAGGAAACTGTTTTCACTTGCTGGTGTGGAGTGCAAACTTCGAGGATTTTAAAGGCTGAATTTTTAGTAGAACCAGGCTGATTTGAGTTCATAGTGGTTAATTTTATTGCTGGTTGGTTGGTTGAGTTTTTCTGGGGTTTTTTTAGTTGTTTTTTTTTTTTCCCACACAAGGACCTTGGGATATGAAAAGAGTTGCATTCATTCCTGACCTGTATGCTCTGTTGTGTCCCAGTTTTACCTGAAAATCCAGGATGCTTTCCAGGTGGAAGCACATTCTTAAAGTTTAACTGTTGTGTTGTTTAAAAGACCTGAGAAACTGGTGAAGCTTTGTCTGCAAGATAATTTTCAGTCATGCTATGAGCAATGTAGATGACTGATGGCTATTGAAGATTCAGACCTTACGTGAAAGAAAATGCCTTCCTTATATTCTAGAGCAAACATAGCTCAAAAACTTTGTAAATGAGCTTCAAGAAATTGGCTCAACAAATTGGAAATTTCAGAATAATAAAAAGTAATGTCTATAGAGGAGAAAACAGGCTGAGAAGAGTTACTTAGGAGGTCAGAAAAGTTCAGAACATGGAGGTTTTAAAATCCTCTGTGTGGTTATTATAGGGTGCCATTGAGTCAGAGAGCCCTATTTTTTGTGCTACCTGACTTGTCTGTTTTCTGGTTTTGTATTGTTTTGGAATAAAGTAGCTGCCTCTGTTTTGTTTTGAAATGCTGTTACGGGATGTATGTCTCCTGCAGTCTTGCTGAGGAGCTGCCTGCCATACGTGCAGCGCCAGAAAAACAAATCTTTATTGATCTGTGGAATAAATAAAAGGCTTGTAAAAATCTGCAGTCGCAGTGCTTTGAAAAGAAACACAGGATTAATTCCTTGCTTGCCTAGAGTAATTGAGATTCCAGTAATACTTTCCCTTTAACAGCAGCTGGAAGAAGATACAGCTTGGTGATACTGTAACAGTACTGTTATATTTGCATTTTACTGGTACTGTGGCAGGAGCAGGCTAAAACGGAATTCATACTTGGTTTATGTTCCTGGAGCAACATAAGCTTTGGGCTTCCATTATGCAAAAATATTGTAAACTTTCTTGGGATTGCACCATTTATTAAAAAAATGTTGCCATGTTTATAGTGAAAAGTATTATGTGTGGCTTGTTTATGCTGACAAATTACACTGGTTATGCTGGATAAATGCAAGGTTTGCAGGATTGCTGTGATCTTTGTTAGTTTTCTGGAGATAGATACTATGGGAAAAGTTAATTATCTCTTTTAATGGAAAACTACTTCCTTTGTTTTATCATTCTCTGTTTTCCCCACCAGCACCCAGTGGGCAATACCAACAATCATTATTAAAGAATATGTGTGTATATATATATATATATATACTGGCATTGTTCTCAGTTGTCTTTTTCTGGAGCCCTTACTCTGGACACTTTCCAGAATTATTCATCATACATGAGGTTAAGTATCCTTTGCTCTGCATTTGAAATTCTGTCTTCAGTAGAGCAAAAGTAATTTGTCTTTTATCCTCCAGAGACTTTCCTCATTCAGTCTTTATTTAACTACATCTCTATAGTTTGAAGAACTTTCAGTTTTGATAGAAGGGGACCTAAATGGGCAAAAATAAAAATGACTGTGCTCTGCTTGTTTTAACTAACTATGCAACAGGTGTTTGAATGGTGGATTGTGCTTGGATGTTTGGGTGCTTGGAGTCAGGCTGATTGCTGTATTTCCACATTAACCAGTTGGTCCTTATTCTTTAAACTTCCTACTGACATCCTAGAACTAAGTTTTCTGCTGAGATTGTTAGAAACCCGGAGAATACTTTCTCTGAAGAAATGCTAAAAGCGTCATGATGCAGTGATAGCACTGCTTTTGGTTCTTCTGCTTAGAAATATGACAATATGCCACTGTGCCTATTCAAATGCTCTGAAAGTTTTCACAATGATTACGGTGTTGTGTCACCTATTTGGTTTTGCTGCAAAGGTTGATTGAACCAAGGAAGAGACAATGTTGGACATAATGGGATAGGGAGTGGTTATGAAATAATCTCCAGTTCCAGTATATTTGATTAAGAATATAGCAAAAGTGAAAGGAAATTGATGTAATTTTGGCAGGGTGCATCACTAGTTAAAGGCCATATAGTAAGGATCAAGCACAGTTGCTTAGAATGACAACTGCTAGAGCCAAATAGTTTCAGAGGTCTGAAATAAATTTTTAAACAAGAAGAATTTTCTTGACTTTTCCTCTCCATATGTGCAAACGTGCAAGGAAGCTATATGCTGTAGAATTCAGGCTTGAAAGTTTTCCTTCTATGGCATTCAGAGTTTGATAGAGAAACAGAAAAGCTGTTGGTACTTTGTGACAAAAAATGGTTATTAAAATCATATATATAGTTTTTTTTCACTACAGAAGCAGGCTTTTTTCTTTTTCCCTGACCGAAGGTATATCTTTTCTCTCTGNGGGGGGGGGGGAGAAGCTGATCAAACTGATCATTGGAAAGACTTTATATTAAGTAGGAACAAAAAAGCAACGACTATTGTGTAGATTTTTTTTCACAGCAAACACAAATTCTGTCTGCTGGTGTGTGTAAGGACAGACTGGTTAAATGAATTCCAAACTAACAGAAGAAAACTCTCTGTTAAGACACTTTTTTTTGAGATTTGCGGTTCAATGCTGAACAACTTTCCTATGTAGTATCTTGAGAATGTGGTCTCAGCTTGAAAAAGTAATATGTTGCCCATTAATAAGCTGGGTTTTCATGACAGAAAACGTAGTTATACAAGATGTATTTCTCTTAAATGAATATATACTGCATGGTTTTATAGCTCATAAAGGCACGTATTTTGCTTTATTTCCCTAGTAAATGTCTTTTAGGGCATGTTTACAAGCACTTCCAAGGCTTTAGTAAAATAAAGCAGTGTTGCAATGAATTAGTATTTTTCAAATACAGTATGTGGTAGTTACCCTTGCACAATGACATTGATTTGACAAATACTTCTAGAACATGTTTCTGTTTTCAGTTCTGTTGAGCTACTTGTATCATTCTGGTATCTTTTTCCCCTCCCAACATAAATGACTAGTCTGTCTTGTTTTAACCACCCAGCCAAAGTCAGGATACTATTCCCCTCTTCTAATTCCAGAATCGCCAAGCTTGGAAGATACCTTCAAGATCTAGTCCAACTGTTTGCCTACCACCACCATAATCACCTCTGAACCATATCTCCAAGTGCCACACCAATCTATTTATTGCTACACCCACATTTTTTTCTTATTTCTTCCAGTAGAGTGAGAAGCATTCATTGAATCTGTTGTGTCAGTACCTTTAAGAACAGCCAAAGAGTTTTCAGCTCTGACTAAAGCTTTCTACATGTTCTTTGTCAAATGACTGATCTTTTAAAAAAACCTGCTAATAATCTCATTTAGAACTGTTCAGGCCTAGCAACATTTTACTCTTTTACGCAGAATTGGTAGGGCTTGTCTCTGACAGCAGGTAACAGATGATGCAACTGCATCGTGTTGGATAAAAATGGCAGTTTGCAGCTTTGCGTGTGTCTAATTTTCATTTAGTCCTGTTTCTGGGTATAATGTCCCCTGTAGCCACATGTTCAAGATACCAACAGAGGAGGCTTCCTCCGCTGGCTTTGCAATTTTCTGTTCTTTTTCAATGAAGCTTAGTATTCCCTTACCTTGTGTAAAGTATTCCAACTCTAGGTTCTCCCTAATCCTCATTTATAATCTTGAATCTTTTATTTCTGAGGTCTGGTTGTCCTCAGCTTTAGCTGTATTGTAGGATACCTCAGCCTGTGAGATAACCTATGATACTACACTTTACCACTAGGTGCAGCTTGTGTTCACAGTCCCTTTGTCACTGGACTGTAGTGGATTCACATTCATTCATCCATTAATGTCATATTATTATTCTCAAAAGTGATTAATTCCAGAATTACTTGTGGTAACAACTTCTTTGATGTCTTTACATAAACAATTTGTAGCTGTTCTCTTTTGTTTAAAAGAAGTTTTTTTTTCTGAAAGCTTTCTTTCTTTTCATTTTTTTAAAATACGTTGCAAAGCTTGAGTAAGAATCATTCCAGAACTGTGTTGTTCTGTGTTGTAGTTTATTCTGCTGTGAAATGGTGTAAATCCAGAGACAAGGGACAGTTTATCACAGCATAACTTTGGTCTTCATCTTCATTCTGGTGTGTCAGTATTGTAAGTTTTAGGTTACTGCCATGTCTCTGTATCCCAAAGCTACACATATACATAGTTCCTGTATCTTTGCATCTAGTTAAGCATTGCAGGTTTTTTTCACAACTATTTCACTCTAAGTTCCTCTTATCTTCTTGCCATTGCGATATCCCTAAGCCTGTGTATAATCTCTGCTTTTGCAGCCGAAGTACACATAGGCAGTGCTCTCATGTGATAGCTTATGACACCCAACAAGTCACTGAAATATCTTGGTAAGCTCAAAATATCTTTTGTATCAGTCAGCTGCACTTTTTCTTCAAATGGATCTCTCTCTTTTGAGGTCAAAACCTGCACCGCCACCTGCAGCCTAGGTGTGCATCTCCCTTCTTTGGTGGTGTTGGCTCCTGGTGGTTGCCCTTGCCTTCCATCCTGCTCTGGTTACTGTTCCTTGTACGCCGTTTCTTCTACAAAACCACTTCTCAACGCGATCCCTTGTGCTTTTGGCCAATGCCTTCTCTTCCCTACACCAACAAGCACAATGCAAAATGTGCATTGAGGGTTGCTTTCTGTTTGTTTGTTTGTTTTTTCTCAGATGGCATCTGGATTGTGTTGTTGAATACTCTTCTAATATTTGTACTCTAACATATATCAAGATTAATGTGGGCTAACAAGATTTGAAAAAAAATCAAAAGAAAAACCAAAACAAATGTGTAGAATTGGTGGGCAGAAACTCTGGCTTTGATCCAAACAACTCCCTGTTATTGTATATCTGGAAAAAATGTACCTGCCCTTCTCAACAACAAATTGAATGCATTATAATATTTTGGTTTGTATTAATTACTTGCAATATGCTTTTCTGTATTGGGTGTTATGGAACAATAGTTGCATCACTGGAGCCAAAGCAAGGTAACTTTTCCAACCATAACTGTGCATTTACTTTGACATTTGTCAAGCCTTCAAAAAGCAAAAAGTTTCTTCCCACACCATTTTTTGTATGTTACCCCCTCATCCTCTTCTACCACATTAGCCACTCCAAGGTTATAATGGTTTTAAAGACAGTCTATCAGTAAATGGAAGGTTGTGTGTCTAATGTGACTACTGACAAAAATAGTACTTTCATCTTTGCGTGATTGTGTATAATTTGTTCATAGGCAACACTTGAATTTTAATTGCAAGAATACAGTGATAAACCTTTTCCAAGGGTTTTATATAGGACTGAGTAGAAGGCCAGTTGGCTTAGTTTCAGTGGTTGTCACATCTCTCACCTTTCTTTTGTTCTCTGGTTTCTGCATTATATAGTGTTTCCTCTGCTTCTCTGCCTGCAGAAGCTGCAAGGCTCTTATGTAGATGGGAAATCCTCTATTACCAAAGCAACTCTTCCCTGATGAAGGAAATTCCCTATGACTTTTTCATCAAGTACCCTCTGAGCAGTAGGCAGCAGGACCTGCTGGGGGTGTTTTTGGTTTTTTTTTCTTTTTAGCTTTCTGGCCATCTGGGTTTTGATCAGTCTCAAACTGGAGACCCAGAGAAGGCATCATGTTTTCTTATTGATAGACCACATGACTGGTATGCAGAAATCATCTGTTGTGGAGTGAGAGAAGTCACCAGCTGATGGGTTTGTCAGTTTTTGTTGTCAGAGAGGGCTGGTGTTGAGTTCTGCCCAGTGTCCTGCAGACTTACGGGGACGGGGGCTTTCTATATAAGCAATCTACTGAAATAATCAGTATCATCTGCAGTGACTACATCATGAGGTTGTGTGTGTGCCTGCTTTAGCTTTGCTTATTGCAAAGACCAGAGGCAGGTGGTCTTTGTAACTTGAATGGGATTTTCATGGTTGCTGGGTTGTGTGGAATCTAGACACAAAAGCCTGATATTTGTGAGTTATAGTGTACCATAAGCTCGACTCTTTTTCAATCAATAGCTTCATTGAACAATTTTACATTGGGAAAACCTATTTAAACTGGCCCTTTAGGACTTCGGTGTTAACACAGAAAAAATGGATGTAGACTTGCAGGACCACTCCCTACACTGTACTCAGTATATCTGGGTTTTGATAGTGGATATGAAGAGACATCCTGGTGATATGGTGAAAGGTGGTGATAAGTGATCCAGGAACAAAGCAGTATTCTTGTTCTTTCTACATGAAATGGTCCACAGATTCCATATTGCTGTTTTCAGTAGGGAAAAAAAGACCTTTTATTTCCTTCTCCTATGCCTTTAAATGTGACAAACCAGCAGTGAGTTGCTTTTGCTTTGTGGATATCGTAATGTATGGAATAGTCTCCTTTCTTTTGATCAAGCTTTGTTTTGTCAGTAGGAGTCACTGAGGATTATTTAATTTGTGGCATGGTAGACTCTCTTGTACCCTGTACCTGCTGAAATAAATTGTCGTTCACACTGGACTGTCTTGACCCTGTATCTCAGGAGCCCTGTCTGTTTAACTGGACACAAATAAGAAATAAACAGTGTAACTCTTCTTTCCCTTTGCAGAATTGACCCCTGAGGAGAAAGCCATGAGGGTTGCCAAAGCTATGCGTAAGCAGTCTTCAGAGGTAAAAGAGAAGTGGGAGAACCTAAATGCCAGCGCCAGTATCTGGCAGAAGCAAGTGGACAAAGCATTAGAAAAACTGAAAGACCTGCAGTGTGCCATGGATGACCTTGATGCTGATTTGAAGGAGGCCGAAAATGTGAGGAATGGCTGGAAACCTGTAGGAGACTTGCTCGTAGATTCATTACCGGATCACATTGAGAAAACTACAGTAAGTGTGGAACTCCTGGGAAATATTTAGCCAGTGTGTGTGCATCAGACCTCTACATTGTACTACCTCTAGTCACATCAGATATGTACACACTGTATACTTAAATTCTCATGTGCGGTATAAAGTGCTCTTTAAAGATCATATCTGAGGTCGCAAACATTAAGTCCAGCACAGTGCCACATTCGCTCTGTTGGCTGGGATTGCATAAGCACATGTGAACAGCAAGCTACAGGTGTCTACAGAATATAGCATTCGTTAAATGAAAAAAAATGTGCTCTAGGAATTAAGTATTTTCCTTCTTGAAATACTGTTTAATCCATAGTCTGGCTTTGGGTTGGTTTGGAGCTGTGCCTAGGCACTGGAGTGTGAATGAGCTGAATCAGTTGTCATTCCACCAGCTGACAGTAGGCTGCCTTTCTTTCCTGTCAGATCTGTTGGCCACCATCTATAGCTTTCTTATTAGGAATATTTAGAGCTTTTTCAGTGCTACAGAAATGTATATGTAGTTTTAATTTCTGTTTCTTATCTTTCATAAACTTCACATGTCTATTGTCTGTTTTAGTTTGTATGTGTGAATATTTGCATTTGCTTTTACTTTAGCCTGGCTTCTCATCGGGATTATTTCAAAGTGAAGAACATATACTACTGTATAATGTTCTTGCTGCCGGGCTCCAGGCCACTCATGCAGGGCTCAGAATCCCAAGGCATGTCTGCTCATGATGGGTAGTAGTTCTCCCCTGCTTAACTTCATGGGTTGAGTAGAGACCCAGTAATGCAGAGATCCCCAAAGAAGGAAGATCTTCCGATAGCCATCATCTGGGAAAGCTGACTGGAAACAGTACAGTGCTTGAGGAAATGCCTGAATACCAGGAATTCCAGGAGAACACATGGGTACGCCCGTGTAGGTAGAGGAAATTGCTCTTTTGGGCAAATTTAATACTTATCATTAACCTCCTGTTTCACAAACACAGCTTTTCAGCTCTTAAGCTTAAGAATGAATATGACAAAGCATTAGAAGACCCTGATGTTGTGTACCTGACCATCCATGTCTTCAGCATGGGATGCTGGTGTTAGAAGAAGGAAAGGCTATGCGTAGTGACCAGTTTTCTGCAAATATTCTCTTTATGCATACACAGCCTGTGGACTCACAGGCCTGCATTATTTCATATATATCAATGTTAGCGCACTCATTCTCCAGATTTTGTTGCTGCTTTCAAGTTTAATGGAACCGAAATCTTTAAAACAAAGGCAGTCAAAGCTGAGTTATATCCAGTCTGCTGTTGATTTGAGAAGAGTGATGAATGTCTTCCTCCTCCTCCTCTCAATATGGATACTAAAGCAAGAAATAAGATGCTGATGCTAAATAGCTTCTTGTTCTCATGTTAAGAAGTGATTTGTCATATCTCATTGGCTTTTTCTGTAGAGTAAAGCAGAGCCTTTCAGATTTTTCATTGCTGTATAAAATCTGAAACATCTGCTGAACTAATAGGGGCCTGCTGGCTGTCCAGAAGCTCAGCACTTCTTTTTTGACAGTATGTTCATGAGAGTGATTTTTGAAGGGAGGTAAATAATTGAATTGTCCTAAGAAAATGCTTTTTTTACAGTTATGTTTGGCTTGTTTCATGATGTTTAATCAAACTGTTTATAGGATTGAACACTTAACTGCTCACAGCAAGCAAGACATTTGATGCATCTTTTTAACTGTAACTAAAACTTGCATCAATTTTGCCTTAATACTGTATTTAGTACTATTTGGTTCAATAAATCTTTTCCTTATTTTTAGTCATTGTAATATTTTTACTCTCTGTTTCTAATCAGGTAAAACATTGTACTCCTTTTCCTTAGAAGATATATTTCTTCATGCTTTGCTAATTCAGTAATAGTTTTCAAATTGAATTTTTGTCAGTTGCTTAATACTGGAAAGCTATAGCTAGTGAACACATTTTTTTCTTAAGAACACTTGGCAGACTGTATGCTACTAAAGCTCCTAATAATAGCATTGTGTATTTCCTTTTGCAAGGAAAAGCTCTAAAGCCATATGACACTACTAAAAAAAGGTCATTTAAATTGTTTTAGGGGCACAATTTTCTTATGGGCATTTAAGCAAATTTCTTACTGTTTTTTTCTCTAAAGATGGATATGAATGATA
This sequence comes from Grallaria varia, assembly GCA_013396735.1. Classification (NCBI taxonomy): domain Eukaryota; kingdom Metazoa; phylum Chordata; class Aves; order Passeriformes; family Formicariidae; genus Grallaria; species Grallaria varia. The sequence continues at coordinate 338,321 of VWZG01006775.1, read as the reverse complement.
TAGTAAGAATATTGAAGTGAGTGAACTTTCTTTACTGGGAATTGACTTCTGTACTGTTGTTTAGCATAAGCTGCCACATTGGCCAGGTCAGCACTGTGTTGAGTTTGGTGGCTTTTGTGCTGGTCGTATGTCCACTGGGCATAAGTGTATGTTTCTTACCCTTTTAGGCTTTTAGAGAAGAAATTGCTCCCATCAATTTAAAAGTTAAAACAGTGAATGATCTGTCCAGTCAGCTGTCTCCACTTGACCTTTATCCGTCTTTAAAGATGTCTCGTCAACTGGATGATCTTAACATGCGTTGGAAACTTTTACAGGTATTCTGAATATGTACAGTAGATATGTGGGGAGGGATGCTTATTATTCTGTTTTCTTTTAAGAGATGCATTATTACCATTTGTTTATTACTTCTGTCACTAAGGTGTTACCCTATTGGTACCAAAGCAACAAAAAGAGTTGTCTTTCCTTCTGTATCTTGACCAAAAGTTTTTCCTTTCAAGGTGTTTCAGCAGTTTATTCACACAGGAAACTGCATTGAACAGGAGACTAGTTGGAACTATTGATGCATGCTTTTTTTGTATATCTTATACTGTATATTTTATTGCATAAATCTGGTCTACCAAAACCTGATGTAAATATTTCTGTTGTGTTTCCAGCTTGTTTGAAAGCTTTTTTATTTTGTCTCTGAATGTTCAGTTTCTGTGAGGAATTTCACTCTAAGTGTCTTAAGTATTAGTAGAGCTGTAACAATATATGAACAATAGCAGTTTAGCATTACAAAACAGAAGAGGATATGCTGTGAGAGATTCATATTGCTTAGTTGTGATTATTGTGTTTAAATGGTCTGAGAAAGGTAAATCAATGTGCCTCATTACAGTTGAAACTTGTACATAGTTTCATAGTGAATGATTTAATGACGATTCTTACATCAGTTAAAAGTTCATTTATCAATTTTTGAAGTGCTTCACTTTTTATTTTTATTTTGTAGGAATTACTCATCACTTCTCTAGTGAGGGTAGTGGGAATGAGTTTTCAAAACCTGTGCACCAGATTCTCAGCCAGTAGTTTTGAATAAGTCACTCCTGAGAGGCAAAGCTATTAGTGTGTCATATCAGACCTTTCCTTTCTTCTCAGATTGAGTTAATTAAGCAACAAAACTTCTGCTGGACGTGCTAGTGCATTTTCAGTTAATAAACTGGGGGGAGTCATTTCAGCCAGTGAAGCAGTATCTTCCAAAATGGTTCTGTGCTGGAAAGGCAGCTGTGAGATCAATACAATCAAACTGAGACCTGCTGACTATGGAAATTTGGACAACAGAAAGGTTGGGAGAAGGTCAGAAACTTCAGCAGTCGGCTATAGTCACCATGAAACTACTGTTGTTTGTTATTGATCTATGGTTCTCACACAAGAACACTGCAAGATACGAACAGGATTTTCATTAAGCAAGTGAAAGAAAAGAATATAGCCTCAATTAGATGGATGTCAAATGAGTGCTGACACACACAAAATAATTTCACTAAGAATTAATGTAAACAAGTGTTTTTCTTATCATGGCCTAGGTGTTGCAAAGTAAATGCAATGTAAATTTTGTGTATGTGTGTTTATGTGTAGGTGTCTGTAGAGGATCGCCTTAAACAGTTACAGGAGGCACACCGAGATTTTGGGCCTGCATCACAGCACTTTCTTTCCAGTAAGTTCTTTGGATTAATAGACACGGGAGATATGATGGTTTTCTCAAACACTGAGTAATCTTTACTTCATGTTTCCCTATGGCTTGAGGAAGTTCCTCTTCCATATTACCTACCTCTGTTTTTGTAGGGGTGTTTCATCTTCATAACTGCACTGATATTCTCACTAGTGTGCTTCCCACTGTGCAATCTTTCTGAGATATCGTTGTGCCCTGGTTGCTTTATTCTTTGTGCTCTGCTGCAGTGTCTGACCTGTGACTGTTCCAGAACTTTTGCTTGTTTATAAGCACATCTTTTCATCCTCTTCCAACTCTTTCCGCTGTTTCCTTATGCTTCCACACTTGCTGGGATNTTTTTTTTTTTTTTTGGCAATAAAATCTTCATGTCATACATTCCTGGAACTTCAAATAAAAGGCTGGGGAAAGCAAATATGCATCACTTCCTTGAGACCTATCCTTCCAGCTTTTTCTATTTAATGAACGTTTTAGAGGTATAAGCTTATGGCCTTCATATACTCAGAGGGCTAAAGCAGATCTGACATAATTTGGTACAAATAAATAAGTTGTGATATCAAGATCCATGTTGGTTTCCTGATGTCCTAGCCTACCTGCCATCAGCAGGGCTAATGAGAGAAAGTGTTAACCAACTCACCACTCCAGTTCTGAACTGAGGGCTTCAATAATAAAGATAAAATTATTGCAGGAGTTGAGAAATCAACATAAAAATAAGCAACTCTTTCCCAGAGATTCTGAAGTACTATACAGCAAAATAGCTAATATAATTTAAAACAATAAATAAATCTTGATTTTTTTTCTTGACTTATGTGACAACCATGTTCTTATTTTAAACTGACAATTAGTTTTTCAGTAAACAAGATGCAGTGTATATAAAATATTACAACTGTCACGTAAAATAGCTATTCCTGGAGCCACTTTGTCCTGTTTTTAAATTGACACAACAAGCAACCAACTTTAAAAAGTATATGATTTATTTATTAATTAAATTTAAACTCTATTAGAAATATTGCATGCAAGTGCCACAGTAGTTTTGTAGCTCTTCCAATCTCAAACTTGTAACCTTGGCAGTATACCTATGTAATAATTCGTGAAAACGACGATAGATAGGGTGCTACCTTTGGCACTCTTGAGAAATGCCAGATTAACTGTTTGGAATATTAATCAGTCTAGTCTGTGTAAATAAAACAGATTAGGAAGCAATGTAGAGGAGATGCACTTTTTCCTATATCTCGGTGGTTTGAGAAGTTCCTGACTTCACTGCTGTGTTGCTGTTAAGGTTGTTCTGTTCACTTCTCCTCACCTGGACCATTGCAAATGTTCAGATGACTGATCTAGGCAGGAGGAGAATCACATGTAAAACTTGCCAGGAAAGGTTGGCCAGTTTTGTTTGCCTTGACCTGAATTGTTTCCTTGATTTGGCTTACGGCCATGTCACAACAAAAAACTGCATTCACAAGACTGAGTGGTGAACTGGCTTTGTTGCTGGTTAAAACATTCCTAGAGTTATGTCCAAAGAGACTATGCAGTGCCTTATCAGCATGCCTCAGCCATGCTTAGGGAATCTTCTCCAGGCTTAAGGACTCATTCGTTTTATGCTACATACAAAAGTGAAAAAGCAGAAAGCTTTAGAATACATATTGGTATGTACCACAAAGAGCTATAGCCAAATAACACTGTTTTGGAAAACCAAATAATATGCATTTATCTGTTTAAACTATTTGTTAAGAACGGCCTCTTTCCCCACACAGACTATGACAAGAGCTTCTTTAAAGGTAAGAGGGGGAAAAAAAAAAAAGCCAAATCCTTTGTAGAGCTTCAGGCTTCAGGTACACAGAGCTAAAGAACATATACCTACAACTTTTTATAAAGTCTGTTAAATGAAAGTTGGGGACAGTAACTTCAGAATGAAAGTAATAAAAAAGTCATGAAATCCGGACAATTTAAGGTTTTATCCTGACAGGTTGAAAGACTGCATATTCTAAATCAAAATTTTCAAACCTTTTTAGCAGCAATAAATGACTCTACTTGTGAGGAACAAGTAGAGTAGTAGCCAGAATAAGACAATCTCAAACTCCTAAAACTGAGATTGATGTATATATGTCTGTCTTGTGCAAGTCTTCATCTCTAAAGTTGCACTTGTGAATTATAGGGCAGATTTTTATCTGTGCTCATCTGACAGCACCTGTTTTGCATTTACCTTGCGTACCAGTTACTCTTCCTCCAAATCCTAACAAGGGAATATAACCTGCCATCCCACCATTGTCAACTGACTAGATCCCAGTTATCATTTAAGCAGTAATTTATGTTAGCAAAACACTTATTTCTACCTGTTTATCAGATTCACAGAACAGCCCAGGTTGAAAGGGTTGGACTCCTAAAGATCATCTTGTCCAGCCTTTCATGGGAATGGTAGCCTAGAGGATGTTATCCAGCACCTTGATTCCAGCCCCATTAGTCCAGTGATTTAATCTCTGCAGTGACTAGGAACGTTTCAGTACTAAAAAGACATTTGCAGCATTTGATTCTACTGTTTGAGTTCGTGGAACACCAATTCCAAGGATTCATGCAGACCGTCACTAAGAAAGTGCTTCAAAATAATTTTGAAGACTAGCAAACAACATATTGGCCCTTCCTAAAACGTTCTGTGGTAGAAAGCTGAGGTAAAGCAGGTAGTAGGCCACTACGATCTATGATCCCTCTTTTTGCTGAGTTGTTTCTTTCTCTCCCTTCATTGGGAAACAGAGTATGTTGATTTTTTTTCAGTGGTTTTGAGGTGGAAGGTAAACTCCTTGCAAGTTAGTTACTGATCAGTAGATTTTATACATTCCTAAAACAGGTAAAGGTCAATAATCATTATCCATTATTCTTTGCCAAAAGGTTGCTTTGCTGTCTCCTGCCTTTAGAAATAGTAACTTGTTTTTCCTGTAATTCATTTTCCAAGGCTGATGATCCACTTCTCTGTTGTGTTTTTGCATACTTCCTAACATGAATCCTTGAACATCCACAGAGCGCTGATTCCACATGTTCCCTAACATATAGTCTAGGTTTTCAGTGGCCTGCTCAGAGCGGCTCTCAGCCATACTAATACCTGCAGGCCTGCTAGTGAGTGCTGGAACTGATAACTACTATGCTATGGCAATGTTTTACAAGGGTTGTTTTCAAATAAATAGAGTATGACTTGGTCCATAGTAGTTGGTAATTTAATTGATTACATTGTTTAGTCCATATTTTTGTCAGTGCAGAATATCAGTATCTGTCATAGCATATAAATTGTAGTTGAGCAAATTGTTAGCTGATCTAATTAGAGTAGTAGTACAGAAGCTACCATAGGTGCCAAACTGGAGCACTAGAGAATGAAACTCTAAAGCTAATGGCCACCTTCATTTATCTCATTGATTTTTTTTTTTTGTGTTCAGAATTGTGATTGCTTAAGGTTCGGTTTGTTTTGGGTTTTTTTGGTTTTTTTGGTTTTTTGGTTTTTTTTAAGTTAGCTACCTCTGTCTGAGCATTTAGCCTTTATTAGGTTTTTTCTTTACCAGGTAACTACCTATCTCTTTATTGCAAATGTTATTTTCTTCTTTCAATAGTTAGATGACATTTCCTCTATTTTCTGCTGTAAATAATGTGCTTTACTTTATTCCTGTAGTTTCCCAAATATTCTTCTCAGTCTGTGTTTTCAGTACATGAACATTTCCTAAATTATAAACCATGAAGTTTTGTGTGGTGTAGGGAGAGGTCACAGGCATTAAAACCCTCAGGAAACAGCCAGCTGGGAGCAGGGCGAGACCTGCCTCTCTCTGTAGCTGTAACAGCCTATGGGGCTTAAACAGCTTGTTACTTTCAATTTTATTTTTTTTTCCCAAAGAGGGATGAGCTCTAAAGTGGGCCATGCTTGCAGAAAATTGCATTAATTGAGAGTTTAATTACTTGAGATCCAATATGGATCAAAGCTTTGTCTCGTTTTAGGAAGTTTTGAAACAGGGGTGTTAGCACCCAAGAGTAGGCACTGTGTCTCCGAAACATTAGCATATATGTGCATTATAAATCCATCCCATTGTGATGATCCTTTATTCCTACCTGTTCTTTGAATCTCTGCTTCTACACTGAATCTAGTGAAGTGAGTTTTTCCCATGATAAAACCCTAACTACCTGGCTCTAGTCTGGTAATTTCTGGTAGGTATGTGTAACTATGGTTTTTCAGTAAGTAGCTGCTTTTAAGTTATGCACCCATAGTCCTGTTGGTCTGAACACTTTTTACCCTTTGATCTCCTGGGATTTTTAGATAAGCATGGTTGTAGTGTCATGACTTTTTCAACTCAGTGTGCAGAAGGATTCTTGATATTATGGATGATATCTCATTTGCATAAATTCTGCAAAGATTACAACTGTTCAGCAAGGAGTGCAAAGATAGGTTTTAATGCCTTTTTTTTTTGTTAGTCATACACTGTTGATCAATATTAATTTAAGTTGCAAATAGAAAGTAAGTGTTGCAACTAATAAAAATAAGGTTGATTTTTTTCTTTTTTTTGTCCTGTTGCAGAACATTAAGTATAGTAGTGGAATCATTTATTTTCAAAGCATAAACTGATAATAATTCTAGAGAGGCAGGAAAACTGGTGTCTGTCTTTCTCCTGAATGGATAGCTTGCTTGCTCAGAATTTATTATCCTTCTTTGAAGTGGAATCACCACATTTGTTTTACTTCCAGTGTGGCATCAAATAGATGCCCAGAATCATCTTGATAGATTGCCATAGTTTACTTCTGCTGATTTTCTAATTACTGAAAACACTCTGGTAAATTTTAATTGTTTCCATTATTATAATCATATTAATTGTAAAATAAATAAAAGATTTTTTTTAATTTGACAGGTGCTTTCTAATAACTGCCTTCTCTTTATTTCCTTAGCATCAGTGCAGTTTCCATGGCAGAGATCTGTTTCACATAACAAAGTGCCCTATTATATCAAGTAAGTTTACCTTGATTCTTTTTTCCTTAAGCATAACAGATGGTCTTACCACCATAACCTGGCAGAAAAACACAGGGACTAAGTAGTAGCTGGAAATGTTATCAAGAGTTTCTCTATGTGGTGTTGTGCTGCATATTGTGTGTAGTCATGTTTATTGCTTTGCATGCTGTATAATTTAGAAATGTAAAAAGAAATCAATGACAAACCCTAATTAAAAACCTCACTCAGATAGGAAACAGCAGGGTAATACATTATCGGTGTTCAGACTGGACTTGTTCTTATGTGTGTGGCTCATCCAGAGTATAAACTGTATAAGCTGAATAAATAATGTATTATAACCTATAGCAGAACAGTAGTGACTAATATCTATTGAGCCTATTCTTCATTTTATGCAAAATTCCTTTGAAAATAGGCATGTTGATGGTCCTTCTGTCCTCTTCTTTACTTCATGGAAGTTTTTATATAGTGCTTGATATTAAGCTGAATTATACATTGAGATAAATATTTACAAAAAATTGTACAAATACCTTGATTACCAAGAGGAATGGTTGAGCTACTTAGTTATGGAGGTATGTAGGTTTTGATGTGTTCCACTCAGAACTTGGCTTTTCTTATTCTATCAGCTTTTATTTATGTACTGTTCGCCAGTACTTTAAAGGTCAAAGATTGCAGCTTTGAGAGAAGGATAGCGTTTTTCCAGAGAGGTCAATGAAATCTTAAGAAGGTACTGTGTATGGTAAGTGAGACTCAGAGTAGTTCATTTTAGGCTGAAGGAAATCTGTGTTGGAATGTTATCAGTTTGATAACTTGGAAAAAGGGCAGATTTTTTAAGTCTGTAGGATGACTGTGAACTGGACCTGAAGATAATTCATTCTACAAGATCATAAGTGAGGTTTTTTTACTATTGCATATTGCTCATAAATCTGAGTCACATTTTGTGCTTCAAACAATTTATGAGTACTTGAGAGCTTTGAAAAGCAGGTAACAGTAAATCTATGTCGATCGAACCTGTTATCATTCTTGAGGTGTGACAGTTGTTTTAAACTGTCATATGAAGATTAATTTCTTCAAAGGATCTGAGTAGGTAACTAGTAAAAGCAAAAACATCTACGAAGGCATTTGTGCTTCTGCTGCAAAGTTTTGCAAGAGGTAACAAAAACTGTAACATGCTGGAGAAGAGGTTCCTGCCTCTGTCCTGAGTGGAAGAGGAGAGGGCAGAAGTTGGATGTGGAAATGAACTCACTGCCCAGACTCAGGCAGAAGCACAATTGAAATGATCACATCTACAACAGTAATTCAAGGAACATGCTGAAGTAGCAAACTTCATGAAGCAAGAAGAAAACTACCCTAAGCCTGTCATTTTTTTCTTGTGGGTGTGTCCTTAGTGGACTATTCACTTTCCTGCTCTATCAGAGCCAATAGCTGGAGTTGGGAGGTTTTGTCAGGTATGAATTGGCCTCAGAGGTTCTGTGGAGCTCACTGGTACATTCAGAGTTCAGAAATAGAGCTAGGAACTGATGGAACAGACTAAGATTAAAGCTTCTGATCTGTGCTGAACAAGGCAAAAATTTTAAAATCAAATATTTCATGTGTGTATAATTTTTTTCGTATTTAATACATTCGAGTTTCTGAGTGTCTCTTACTCCACCACAACCAAAGTTCAGTTTTTGAGAAATCTTTTTTTTTCTTTTTTGTTTTTTTATCATTTCTAGTTCAGAAGAAAGTAAGTCTTTCCAAGGTGTGCCCTAGGTGCAATCCTGCAAGTGCACCAGTTGGTGGCAAAGGATCCACTTTGTGCAGTGGGCTTGCTCTGGTGTGTTGGCAGCCCTGGAGCTAGACTGGGGAATGAAACCAGTTGGGGCTGAGAAAAAAACTCAGCATCTCTCAGAAATGGTCTTGCACAGGGAGGTTGAAGAGGACAGAAGTATAGGGCAAGTTCTCTGAGGGTCGAGGTCTTTATAGTAGCAGAGACCAGTGTTTTATTTTCAAGATGGCTTTGATCAACAGGATTAACTACTGCATCTCAAAGAAGACTTTCCCAGTAATCTTTTCCTACTTTCAACACAATGCATGCTGCTGAAGCAATTTCTTGATTCCTGTGTCTGGAAAGAGAATGATGGTATATGTAACTGGTAGGATTTATTTAAAAAAACTAGAGGATGAACACTGAATTTCAGTAGCTTCACAGTCTGAAAAACAGACTGACCATGGCAGTTTCCTGCATTTTTTTCTTTCTGATCTAAACGTTGTTTTCAGCGGCAGTTAGATAAATCAGAGAGGTGTAGAAGATAAAGCAGAAAAGAGCTGATTCTGAATTTCATTTGCTTTGTTATGATCAGGCTGGAGAGTACTTGTGGCTTTAAATACCCTTTTAAATATTTTTTTCTTCCTTGGTTTCAGACACAGTTTAAAGAAGAGAGAAAAACAATACTGACACAAAAACTTACTGATTGTGTGATTAGTAATTACATGAATAGGAGAATTCAGGAGAGCACTCAACAGGATTTAGTGATGGTTGTTTATATAGAAAGGGAGGAAAATTGACTTAATTTTCTTTTTTTTTAATTGTACTAACTCTTTCAATTACTTACCTTTGATGTAAAATGCAGCACGAGTAGAAGGAGCAGTTATGATGAGTCTCAATGATTCTATCATGCGAGAGCAACTGTGTATTCACTGTATTTACAGCAAGACTTGTATGTTCAGAGGGAAGGTTTACGATACCAGTTGTTCTTTTTTTGTAAGGAAGAAAAACCAGAAGTACAATGATAATAAAAGTATGATCCAATGATGAGTGGATGAAAAATCTGAAGTTTTAAAAATTAATTTTGAAAGGGAAATAAATGCTAATTGAAATCAGGCTACTTCTAACTAAGAACGCATACTTTTCTTAGACAACCATAAATTCATACCTCTATTTTGATTGCATTTTGTGAGTGTTATTGAATGAGAAATGTAAAATATTCAGAAAGTGTCATAGCTGCAGATGATGATGTAGTTGTACCTCTGTTAAGGTATCTGAAAAAAAATAAAATAACAAACTGCACTCTGCAATTTTATTGCACACAGAGAATGGAATTTTAAAAGAAATAGAGAACTGCACCTTAGAACGCAAGAGGGAATACTTTAGGTAGCAATGAATCTGTAAGGAGAACGTCAAAATTATGTAAGATGTCTGTATTTTCAGATGAGAAGCATTTATTATGTTTGTTTTCTGACACCAGAGGTAGCTTGAATTTGCATAAGTAGAGAGGAGTGTCTCTGTGAAAGAGGTCTTTGATGTGCTAGCGCACCATGGTAACTTAAGAGTCCAGTTTACTCTTCCCATCCCATTTACTAACAGTTGGCATGTCTGCCCTTTCTGGGGTTGTATATCAGCTAATGAAGCACGTGAAAGATCAAAAAGCCAGTGTAAAACCTCCTCTGCCCTATAAGTTCAGACAGAAGCAGTCTGGGTTTGGGGCATTTTGGAAAGAAGCAACTATTCTGCTTAGCTATAAGAAGGATTTCTGATTAATTTGTCCCAGGTTTATCAAGGTGTGTGTGTCCTGGGCTATGGTGAATGTTTGGTTGAACTGAGCTTGCCCACATGATTTAGCCTGTCTCTTGTCTCGTCTTGAACTGTCTTACTGTGTAAGTCAAATTTGCAAAATAGTGCTGCCTCTGTGGATGTGATCTCATTTAATCATTTTGTCTCCCATTTGATTTTACTTCTTAATAACAATTGTTAAAGTTCTTTGTATTTCTGTAGTGTGTCTTCTCTGTCACAGTAAAAATCAATGAAAATATTAATCTGTAAAATTTTGGTGCTACTGGGGTAAAAAAAGGCATCATCTTCCATACTTTGTAAAAGCGAATGGGACTAATGAGCATATGTAAGGGAATAAAACACAGCAGGCACAGTACTCGCCAATGCACCTTAGTTAATAAAAGTGTGAAGTTTGAACAAAAGGTTTGGTAAACTTGCCATTGAATACATATTTCATAGGTTGATTTGCAAAGGTTTGAGGATTTAATAAGGAGAATTTTTCTGCTGCTGTTCGTTTGTAACTATTTGAATCATACAAATAAGGCATCCTTGGCCTCCATAACAGTAAATGAAAAAACAAAAGCCTGTATTACATAGCATTTAAAAAGTATTCTAAACAGGATAATAAAGGAGGCACTATGTATGATAATTAAATATCCTTGAGGAAAACATGATGAATGGGCAGAAAACATAATTACTCTGGTGTTTCTCACTGTTTTTCTTTTAACTGTAATTTAAGTGTTCTTCAGCTGTGTACCTTTCAATGCTATAAATTATTTGATATTTGAACAGTGAAGAAGAAACAAAAGGGCAATACAAAAGAGGTCACAGTGAGTTTAATCTCATGCAGGGCATTACATAGGGAGAGCAATTTCTGGGTGTAACCATTAAATTGATCGATATCAAACATCATAGTTGCCCTGGTTACTGTTCTGTAATCCTGCAAAGAGGCTGGCATCACCAGCATCTTAGAAATCCCATGTTATAACCCTCTGTATTATGTTCAACTTTATGGGGTACAGGAATAAAATGTTTTCTGCTTTCTTCAGAAAGTATTTCCTGATGTTTGGTTTATGCCTGTGTGGGGAAGGAGGGCAACACTAATGGAAAAGGGAAACCTAATTTTTTTTTCCTTATTCTAGTTATATCCAAAATCCCATTCTTATAAGTGTTAAGAAGTATTTCTCATAGAAGGGAATACAAAATCTAATTTACAGAAAGAGGTAATACAGGCTTGAGGTTTTGAGAGTTTCTTCAATTACCAGTTCCTGTGCTAGCCTTCATTTTCAATTAAAGAAATGCAGTAGCACATTTTCTCTGGAGTGATTTCAAAATATCTGCATATAAACTGTTGTACCAACCTCTAAAGTGCAATACCATTGGGATGCATTATGCCAACTCTTTTTTCACCATAAAACGGTATTTTCTAATGGGCTTAAAAAAAAAAAAAAGAAATATATAGAGTATCTAGATAAAACACTGACATATTTATGAAGTCGGGTGTTATGCCATCTGAAATTTGACAAGGGCAGCAAAGTCAGAGTTCTGAGTGCTGTTGATTCATTAATGATTAGTAAAGATTCTGATTTAAGGTTATGTTTTGTTCAAATGACTATGGGAACAGGAAATTACCTAACATCATGCCAGAGTACTGTTTCTAGTGGTGTTTGTAATTTGGAGTATTTGATTGTTATCGTGTTTTTTAGTTAGTGAAATTTGCACAAATTTGTTTAGACTTTTTAAATTACACTGTCTTCCACTGTCTTATCAGATAATATATTCATGGATGAATGTTTTGCTGCATGGCTTATATTGGGTCCATAAGTTTGGCTGAAGAAACCTAGAAGACTCTTGCTCTGAATAACTCCGTCTTCTGACACTAAAAAAAAAAACAAAAAAACACTTCCCAGTAAAACACTTTTAATCTTTCCCTAACTAAACCATGTGGAAAGATGTAATATGTTCATATGACTTGTCTCACTGCCCTGTAGGCCAGCTCACTTCTGTGACAGCAGAAATGCGTTCTTATGCCGCCCACTGTGCAGAATGAAATCTAGTAACCTGGGCTTCTGTAGACTTAGAAATATTCTCTTTTATTCGGTGCCATCTACAAGCAAGATGAATAATGAGCCCAATTGTGGTTCATTTTCAGTCAGGGTAAACATCAGCTCACTCTACAAAGTAGCTCTTGGTGCTGGTAGAGTACTTGCTTGGTCCTTGGCATAAGCATCACTGTGATCTGGGACAGAAATGCCATGGTAGCTGTAACAGATAGGGAAGACTAGATTTGCCTGCTCTTGGTTAAATGCTTGTTTTGAATCTTTTCAGAAGTTCAGTGAGATGAATTTTTTATAGCTCTTTTTAAATTTACAGTTGCATCCTTTTTCCTTGGCTCTGTCTGAATGAAGTAGTCTGGCTTTGGTATCTAAATGAAACCTATCCATGGAATATATTCAGTGGTGGTAGCAGCACTGCCTGCAACAGTGAAGCTGCTACCTCCTTTGACCTGGGCATACTGTTGAGCTGGTGATTCACTCACTCTGAACCCATTCCTCTTCTCTGCTGGGTCCATGTACAGAACTGCTCGGCTGTTACCAATGGTTTCTTGCTAGGTGTTTTGGGATTAGGTTGGCACGATCGTCTTCACTCTGTAGTCATTTAGCAGCTGTCAGGTAGTGGTGACTTCAGGGTAATTATGGACAAGTCAGGGTGTCAGGATTCTCTCTCCCTTTTTTCCATTTCACCAGATGATGTACACTGTGCCCCCTTTCTAACACAATCTGTGTGACACAAAGAAGTGATAAGGTTTAAAAACCCATTAGTCTGTACACAGTCTGGCAAAAATGTATTTCTCTTACAAATAAAATAGAAACATAAAAGTATTTTATGGTCATTGTTTTAATAAATATACATTTCATGTTCTGTGTTTTTCTGTAATATCTAGGTGTTTGGGTATTTACTGCATTAAATGGACAAACAAGATGACAGTGCAGGATACAGTGGTTTTGGATATCTCCTTCACGTTTTCTGCTTCATGTTAACCACAAAACAGAAAAAAAAGAAACCAAAACACTTTTTACATGGCATGTTGTCACTATTAAAGTCGTTTTAGTCTTTCAGAAAAAGCTGTACTGAAACTCTGTATTTAAAGCATACAATTTCAATAATGAAGCTGTTGGTTGTTCGTAAATCTTAGAAACTTTATCTAAGGGGGTAAAGTCTGATTAAGAAAATCAGCTCTTATTCATTAATTTCAGTTTATAAATTGCTTAGAAGCTAGAATCTAAAATGCAATTAACTATACCCATGTCCTAATTAAGCATTACAAATGTGTAATGAAGTATATTTCCAGAGGGAGAATAAAAAAAGGCAAGGATTTATCCAAGTATTTAACTGTTTTTGTTTGGTTGGTTTTTTTGTTTCTTGCTTTTGGGGGATATTTTGTTTGGGTTTTTTTTGGTCATTTTTTTTTTTTAATTAAAAAAATTTAAAAAGAGGGAAGGTTTCTAGACCTAGCAAAATAACTTTGCACTTCTGCTGCACTTCCCAAGTGAGATTCTTACAGCACCCCACTAGCTGGAAATAGATTTGTTCATGGACCTATATTTTTAATGCCAGAAAATAAGGAACTCAGAAATAAAGGCTGCAATTCAACAAAATCCCTATGATCATGACTAATTTTGGCATCATAGTTTCTAATGCATTCAACAGGATTTGGTTCAGCCAAATTGCTTGTGTTTACATGCAGTTTTTGTACAAGTATTTCCACATTTAAAATAGAAATGTATTTTTATGTATACATTTATAACTTCTGTCACAGTACTGCCATCTACTTTACTTTTAACATAAAAGTTTGAAGGTGCTTTAGTTAAGGCTTTTTTTTTCCTCAGAAAATCCTAAGAAATCCTTTTGGATTTTTTTGTTTTGTTTTACTTTTGGAGGGGGATTCCTAGGGAAGTTAGATTGAAGCAATGTCCTTGAACCAAGCTTTATTACACTGATAACATATGGATCCATTTCTGTGGGCAGTGGCAATGGGTTTTGTCAACAGAAATAAATCCTAATTGGCAACATGATAATTATGGCATCCCACTTAACACGATAGTGCAGACATTTGGCAGCTTCAGGAGTACTTTTGAGGTTAGTTGTTCAGTAAGAACCATTTTATCTTCTGTTCTTATTTACTGAAGCTGTATAAGTTCTTTTTTTTTCTGATATACTGTAGTCTTTTTACACCGGGGTTTTTGAGAATGCTTGACAGCCAGTTACCTTTACCTTGGCAAAGCACCAAACCCAGATACATACTTTCTTGTTACTGATTTCATGATGATTTATTGCTGTGCCTTTTCCAGGAAAATGATTGTCAAGCTGCTTGTTTTTGAAATTACTTTTCTGGACAATAATAAACATAGGACTGTTTTAAAAGTGTCTGTCTAGAAAGAGCAAACCCACTGATTTAGATACTGACATGCATTATCTTTGGAGTTCAGTATATCAGAGCCTTGATCACCTAATTTGTAATGTGAAACATGAATGCAAATCATGTGATGATGTTATCAAACTGAAATCAAATAAAAGTTTCTGTTCAGGAAAAATATGTTGAGATGTAAAGCTGTACTTTAGTGTTGCTCTGAATTAGGGAGGGTTTGCTATAGCGTTTTAAAGTCAGTTAAGGTCTAGTAGAAGTTGTTTTGTTGTATAAATCTCTCTTGTTGTAGCTCAGGGGGTAATGTAAAGAAGGACCCTCAGCACTTCTTTTGTTACGGGCCTGCCTCCCCTTTATGCTACCTGTCCTGTCTCTGCAGCTTTCTGGAGCAAGAACCTTCTATCCCATTTTTTTTTTTTTTGTACCACCTAGTGTAAAACAGTTCATTCTTGGTTGGTTTCTTAATTAAAAACACTGATGATCAGTTACTGTGCACCCTCTGAAGTACAGCCATTTATATATACCAAGTGATGATACAGTTCACTACATTTAATGGCAAAGTGCCATTTAAATACACATAAAATATGGCTTGCAAAAAGGAATTGGCGATTTCAATGAACCTGACATGATACCTGTTTTGACCCCTATGGCTGCCTACTTGAAACCATGATAAATTGAAACAGCAACTCTAAACAGTAGGTTAAGGGATGCTGCCTGTTGCATCCTTTGTTCTGTGAACAGTCTGTAGAGCATGCCCTCTTACTGATGTTTGTGAACAGTGATCAGGCTTTCCATTTGGCTCCCATGATCTAAAAGGTCATTTCCAACCTAAATGATTTGTCAATAAACATGTTACAGGTAAAATTTTTATGTGTTCTGATACGTGTGCTCAGATATTCAATGAAGATTGAAATGAAATCAACACTTTTAATTTTTAAGCGTTTTTACAATTTTTAATTGTTTTACGGCCTCAGGAAATTTTTGCATTTTACCTTATTAGTGTGCCTCTCAGCTGCAGATTCAGAGGTCTACTGATACAGTCACAGTTAGAATCAAAAGTAAATATTGTTAAATACAGGTGGACTGTTGTCTGTCTAACTTCGTGATTAAAAAGTCAAGGAGCTGAGTGACACGAATTAAAGATTTTAATTCGTGCCAAGGGATTTCTTGTCACTTAAATGCAGAAAATCAGAATATGTTTGGGGTTTTATTCTTTGGGAGTGTGTTTGTGTGTTTCCTGAAACTTTGATTTCTTTATTCCCTTGCAGTCATGAGACACAGACAACTTGTTGGGATCATCCTAAAATGACAGATCTCTTCCAGTCCTTAGGTGAGTGCATTTCTTAAAAATCACATAATGTTTTATTTTATTCCATGAGTAAAAGCTTCATTTCTATAATGACCTTGTTTGGCTTGCTATGAACTGTGTGTAGCCGCATTTCCCGCTTTGCAATGAGACGCTCTGCATGAAGCTTACAGCCTTGGTCATGTTATGTGTATTGTCTTTTGATAATATTAATTCTGAACAATATGCTCTGACTGTATGCTTTAATGCAGTACCTTGTTGGGATTTGTTTAACTTCACAAGGAATTGTCCAACCGTACAGGCTGTGTCTGTATGTTTAAACCAGCACGCCGGTCTGCAAGGAACTAATTTTTTTATTAAATTAGAGCAGCTACACTTTCAGTAAAGGCTTAACTGTATTATGCTGCAACTAGTACATCATGCCCTGATAGCATCAGCAGTTACTGTGAACTCTCCCATTGTAAGCAGAGAAAGGGTAAAAATGCTGTTAAGTGGGGAAAAAATGTTACTGTACCAGTTTCTAAAAGAGATCTTTTAAAGCACTGCTTACAAAGTAATGGCATAGAAATTATGGCTTAAAAAGCCATTTTTTCTGTTACTGTGACATTTACAGCCCTCTGTTTCCTGTATGTCATCTGATGGAGTTGTAAATTATCTCCAAAACATACTGTATTTGAGAAATGGTCTGGAAACTTATGAACCAGTGCCTAACATGTATGGAAAACCCTATTGTATGTCTACGTATGACATGTGCCAAGCTACTGTCATGTGCCAGTCTCTTAAGATCTTTTCCCTGCAGGTGGATTGGACTGAGATCCCAACTTGACTTTTTTTAAATTCATTCCAATATATCCTATTAATTCATTAAAGAGAAGAGAAGGGATAACAGTCTTCTTCCAAAATTTGAAGATTTATACGTAAAGAAAAATGATGGTCTCTATATTTAAGGCTGCCTGTATTTCTCTTCTGCTGTTTCAGCTGACTTGAACAATGTACGCTTCTCTGCCTATCGTACAGCCATCAAAATCCGGAGACTGCAGAAGGCACTGTGCTGTGAGTTTGGACTTGGAGACAAATTGTCTTTCTATAGTACTTGGGGAAGGGAGGGTCATCTTCAGTCTAGCAATATTAATGTTTAACAGTGGACCAGATTTCATCCTTGGCATGTTGTCAGCAACTAGATGGCAAAAAGAATTACCAATAGTAGATGTCATTATTGCAAATAAATAAAATAATAAAAAAAGAGAAGCAACAGGTAAGTGTAAGTGGTATGCCCACTAAGAACACTTTGAGAAGTGATAGGGAAATGAATTGGTTTTTATTTGACTGTTGCATACTGTTCCTGATACTAGCTGATACAAGCTAATGTGAAGTGCTGTGAGGTAAAGTCCTGACCTTCAACATAAGCTCAGGTATTTTATTATATTTTAGAGGGTTCTACTCCATGCTCTGTGATCTTCAGTTAAAAAGATGTTCAGGCTGCTCAAAGTGTGAAGGAAAAGGATACAGATCTGTGTAACTGCTATTGCTGTGCATTTGAATCATGAAAAGCTACTAGGACAGAATAAACTACTGTTATTAAAAGCAATAATAGTATGTGTATATGTACATGTGGATATGGGGAATGATCTTAAATTTAAATGGGAAATAACAATGCATTTAGTGTGATCGTTGAATATTCTGTCCAAACCTCTTGGCATTTGTCCCTGTTCCTAAGCAATCTAATAGTTCAGCTGCAGTCCACTCTGAAGTGCACATATATTTTGTACAGGAAAGGATAGGTGTCTACTGAGTCAGCTCAGTGGCTTGATTTCCAAAGTTCATGCTTGTATCTAAAATTTTCTGTTCTATATTTGCTAGGTATTTAAAAAAGCATTTCATATTATATCACCATTATGGTTTAATTCAGCAGCAAGTTGTATGACTACCATGTTAAAGTTTAGCAGCCTCAGAAGTGATAGATCCTGAGATCTCTTGGCCTCTGGACTTGGGATTTCTCCAAGTCACACAAGTACCACTGAGGTTCTGTGCTCTTGTCTGAGTCTCCTGTGCAAAGCAAATTTTAAAATTTTAAAAATTATTAGGACTATGAATGGAAAAGGAAATACATAGGAACACCTATCCACCGGAAGAAAAATAGGGTAAAGTAGAAAAAGTAAAAGGAAACGGAACGATTTTGGAAGGAGATGTGGGATGTGAATGAGTGTGAAGGTTGCGGATTTTAGACCTTTTGGAAGGTCTTGGCAACAGATAGTATACAGATGTTGAATGACATTAGCAAATTTTTTTGTTATAGATTAGGAGTCCTTGCTGTGGAAGGACTTTTCAGCCTTAAAGGTGTACAGTACTGCAGTCTGAGTAGAAACACAGGGAGTGCATAGCCATCCCAGTGGTGCAAGCACGAAAGGAGTTGCACAAAGTTGCACAATCCCTGCCCACCCTCCAGGTGCTTAGTTTGCTTTCCTGCTTAGAAGGAAGCAGTCTGATCTTAGCTGGACTTCAGATACGCATCATGCTAAATGAAGCTGTGTTTGGCATGGTAGCTGGCTACTCCACAGAGCTAGAGTGTATCTGTGCACAGCACAGGTTCTTAGGAGTACCTCTCAACGCTTCTTCATATGCTGTGCTGGCTTCTCACAGAATTTCTAGTCAAGTTCAAGATCTTGGATTCGAGGTCTTACATTTGGGAAAAAACCCTGTCCTTTGAAAGATTGTCTGTTGGTATTGAAAGAAAAACTGTTTCTCTGACACAGCCTAGCACTTCTTTGTGTGTGAGATGTGGTTCAACCCAACACTAAAGTTTCATCTCCCAGCAAGACTAAAGACCATTATGAGCTTTCTGCTTAGCAATGTACAGGGTATAAAGTATTCATCAACGTGTACCTGAAAACAAAAAAGCAAAACAAGAAATCAGAAAGCAAGGTAAAATTCTCCTTGTGTGTGCTGCTCCTCAGGGAAGAGTGTGAAAACAGACTGCACATGACCACTGCTAATCATGCTGCCTAATTCTTGCAGACATACAGGTTGTCTAGTGACCTGTGTAAACCAAACTTCTCTTTCATTGCTTCTAATAAGCTTTGAAGAGCACACTTCCTGCTCTTTCTTTTACTGCAAAATGTATCAATTTCTGTAGTAACTGCCATGGTTAGCTCTCTTCCCAGTTTCCAAAAGTGCCCTCCTCTTGTCCCTAGTTTCAGGGGAGGGAGGTGGAAGAGTAGGACAGAAGGAAGTAGTAAGAAGCAAGGAGAATATGCTGGTTTGAAAGAGCCAGGAGTAAAACATGGCATCTCTAAAGATCCAATCTGCCTTGTTATCTGTGAACCTGTTTTACTTCATCTCTGTGCTTTGGGGGAAGAGACAACTGGCAAAATAATCTTCACTATACAGATGCACTTGAGAAAGCATTAATGTAATTTGTGAAAACACAATATTGTGGATTTTTAAGGAAGGCATTGCAGATTATCCACAAAGCTAAAGTTTGTGTATTATGGCAAAGGCCTTTTTGGTGGGAACTCCAAGGGCACAGCTGGAGCAGGATGCACCTGATAGATACTGACTTTGCAGTGGGACTGATAATGTAGTGTTAGTGCTATACAAGCAGGTTCAGGAGGATGTAATTGGAGAACTGTGCTTTAGAAAACTTTGCTGATGCCATATTTGTCTTCTTGATAAGTGTCAAAAAGACATAATGCTGGGGAAGTTATTTACTCCTATTTTCCTAATTCTCATTTTAAAATGGGACAGTAGAGTCATGTTCCTTTTTTTTTTTTTTTGGCAAGTATATTCCTGCATAGACATACAGTGCATGTATCTATGTGTATTTATTTTGCAGAAAGATAAGAAAGGTGACAAGTTGTAAAGACCAAATTGTTAGTGCCTCTGATTATGTGGGGCAGATATGCTGACAGTGCTTTCCCACTGTAGCCAAAGAATGGGGCCAGAGAGAGTCCTGTGTTGCAGTTGTACTAGGCAGCTATGCAGCACCAGGTCCTGACTATAATATTTTATTCTTGTACAGCATACTTTATCTCATTTTCAAGAAATTATATAGCCCCAGATACTGAAGCATAGTACTGAAAGGCAAAAAAGGAACAAAATCACCATGTATATTGAGAATGCTGTAACTGAGTTTCTCTAGATTTAAAATTTAAGAGTGCTAATAGGAATATCAACCCCACAAGTTCAAGAAATGGAACATTTAGGCACACGGGACTAAAAGCGAGAGCTGTGAGCACTTCCCTCGGTGCAGTCTTTTTGCAGCAGCTGCTGTCATTTACAAGGTCTTTTTAATACAAAAACTCCACAGTAGTGTCTGACTACTTTCCATGGGGTTACAGCAGCCTCAAATTTGCCATTAGCAGCTGCATGTAGTTACTCCCTCCTGAGTCAGTCACTCACATCTGCTTTAGCAGTGCTGAGTTATATGGTTTCTGTTTATAGTTATTCTTTGGGAAAGTTTCCTTGCTGCAGAAAGGAGAAATGGCCTGTGTGCCTGTTTGTTGGTTAAAAGCAGGATTGGTCACTCAGCACATTTCAGCAGGTACAGAATGGTACTGCACAAATTCGCTGAAAGCTGCATAGACCTCATGTCAGAAGTGGCATGACAGGGCAACTGCTGGTACCCTGGTTGTTTCCTCTGATTGTTTCCCATGGATGGTGTAATCCAAAATGTAAGTTTGTCTTAATTTGCATTTGTATAGCTGCAGAGTTTTCTTTTTGTTTACTATGAAAATTTGTTTACTATGAAAATACTGAAAATACCTTTCCCAACTCCCTCTGGAATCCTTTGGCAGAAATGAGAATGTGAGACCTTAATGCCAGAAGATCAAAATGTGAAGTTTAGCAGGCTTAGTGTCTGTTGAATTACCATTTTCAATGCAAGGATGGTTATGTTAAGCCAAACCCAAAGGCAACAGCTTTCTGGCATTCCAAAGCTTTCCAAGTTTTCACTGGCTTTAAAAAGGGCACCTTTTGTGTGCTGTCAGTCTTGTTTTGTAAAATTGCTTACCTGCTTTTAGCCAACCATTAAGTACCTTACAGAAATAGTTTGGAAAATAACCAGAAAACACAAAAAACCCAACCAACCTACCAAAAAAAACAAACCAACCTTAAAACACACAAAAAAACCACCACCACCAACAACCAAAAAAATAAAAAAAATCTACCACAAGCCAAACCTAAAGCAAAAGCTAAACACCAAACAAAACCAGCAAACTGGTGGCAAAAATTTTGAGGGTTTTTTTTTCCTGTATAGGTCATGAAGGAAAAGCAAGAAAAGGGGCCATCTCCTGAGTTCATTATTTATGTGACTGGATAGCAAGTTATGGTTTTGCACTTGGCTTCACCCTGCTCCCTCCACTGCTCCAAAAGTAGTCAAGGTTACCTTTTTGACCTGTGTGTGGGATTGATTTGTTTTTAAATATGCCTGTGCACCTTTTCCAGTGTCTTTCCAGCTACTGTAGAAGATTATGCTGCAGTGAGTGTACTGCCAAATACTTCGTCTACCTCAGGTCAAACTAGTGGCAAGGTGTTTGCTGCAATTACCAGTCTGCCTCTTTGGTAAATACATGACTGGCATTTGTTTGCAAACCCAAGAGATGGGCTTAAGAAAACCCCAAACAAACAAACAAGAAAATGAAAAGCAAACAAATGTAAACCCCCTGTAAATCTCATACTGTAAAGTTGGAACAGAATGTACGGATATTAGCTCAGGAGAGGAGGAGCAAGGGCTGTGAGGTACTGTTTCTCATTTTACAGTGAAGTGAGGAAGAGTAGATTGGGGGAAAGGTTTTGAGAATGTAACCTTCTTTTGGCCTTCATAACCTTTTCTGTAGTAAGGATCATTGAGTTCTTGACAAAATTGCTCATAGTGGTTAATGTTGTCTTGCTCCTGCTCTTGTTTTTCTCTTGTACTTGTTTTCCATCCCAAGCTAGACTTACCCAGTTTGCACACACTGCCCTTCTGGGGTCCTTATTTAACACTGTTATTCTCCTGCTCTGCTCTTGTGAGACCACACCTGGAGAACTCCGCTCAGCACAAGAAAGATGTGGGCTTGTTGGAGTGGGTCCAGTGGAGGGCCACAAAGATGATTGGGGAATGAAGTACCTCTCCTATCAGCCCAGAGTGAGAGAGCTGAGGTGGTTCGCCCTGGAGAAGGGAAAGCTCCAGGGAGACCTTATAGCAGCCTTCTAGTACCTAACAGGGGCTGATAAAAAAGACGGAGAGTGACTTTTTATGTGAAGAGATAGTGGTAGGACAAAGGAAACAGTTTTAAAACCAAGAGAGGAGACATTTAAATTAGATGACAGAAGGTGGTGAGGTCCTGGAATAGGCTGCCCAGAGAAGTTGTGGACACTCTGTCCCTAGAAGTGTTCAAGGCCAGGCTGGATGGGGCTTTGAGCAACCTGGTCTAGTGGGTGGCATCCCTGCCCATGGCAGGGGATTGGAAATAGATGATCTTGAAAGTCCCTTCCAACCCAAGTAATTTTGTGATTATATGATTCAATCTATGACTATTGGCGCAGAGCAATTCACAACACAACGGACTGCCTTTTTTTCTTTTCCTTTGAGAGATGACATTTACAGTGCAAATGTGTTACAGACTCTTCAGAAACAGCTCAGTATGAGCTTGAAATATACTTCAACATCATGTTGTGTTTACTGTGGCAAGCATACTAATACATTGCAACGTTTTGGTTTTTTCCTAAAGTCCTTGCTTCTGTAAAGAAAGTCACTGAGGATTATACCATGTATGTTTACTCTTTTCCACTTCCTTTTGCACAAGGAGTTAGAACTCACTGATGGCTTTTTATTTTCACCATGCAAACCCCAGATTTTCACAATGACATTTGGGTAGTTTGGGGAGCAAAATCATTTTTTATCTGTAAGATATCCATAGCTTCACCAGCTGCTGATACAAACAATTCTGTAATAAAGATCAAAATGTTTTTCATCAAAGCATAACACTTAGTGTTCTGGAAAACTACAATAAATAATCTCTGTATCCCTCTCCCTGCTTTCTTTTAAGCCCTAATTTAGCAACTGCTGTTCAGTTATTCAGGCTTCAGTACATTCTTACTGCATTAAAGAGAACATTGCTACCTAGGAATTTGCTTTGCTTTACATATAATCAAAACTGGTAGTCATTTTATGCAATTCTCTTTTGCAGTAAATGTGAAGAGTCCTAAGTGGATTCATAGTAAGTCTAGTGAACACTCAGTATGTACATCTGAAGTAAGGATGCTCTAATTATACAGACTACTTCAGCAGATATTATAGTGCTGTTGTGAGATGTGCAGTGTCATTATGGTGTTCTTATTCTATCTTTAAATATATAGTACCAAAATGCTGTCGACTTGTCACAGAGAATGGTTTGTCACTGTAATGTTACTAAATGAAAGCTACTTGGCTAATTTTCTGCAGAGTTTGCTACAATGTGCACGTGAACAAATATTGGCAATGGTATGCTCAGGCTTCTATATTCACACCTCTTTTTTTCCCTCCCTTTTTTTTAATCACCTTTTGTTAGTGGACCTGTTGGACTTGAACACAACAAGTGAAGTTTTCAAACAGCACAAGTTAAGTCAAAATGACCAGCTGATTGGCGTACAGGATGTGATCAATTGTCTCACTACTATCTACGGTGGACTTGAAGAGAAGCACAAAGATATGGTGAATGTTCCTCTCTGTGTAGACATGTGTCTTAACTGGCTACTCAACGTGTATGATAGGTAAGTAACAAGTTTTTAGTCAGAACGTGTGCCCCAGGAATTTAGTGTAGTATTAAGAAAGTATGAATCATGGAGACAAAATGGGTAATTTTTGCAAGTGTGACTTATGAAAAATGCTAGGCTTATAGGACTGTTGTACATTTTTTTCTGACTTACTTTCTTGAGAAAGTGCTCATGATAATAGAAAAAATTATAGAGCCATAAGAAGTTATTTAATAAAAGTTATCTCTTTTGATATTTTTGACTCAGTAGTGAAAAAGTGCAGTTGCTTGCAATGAGATGTTTCTTATGCTGTCCTGCTCAGTTTGATTGAACTAAGGTTACACTGCTTTTGTACTACCAGAGAAAGTTTGAAAGGATTTCAAGAAATGTGTACATGAGTAGAGAGCCAGATACACTACTTTAAGCTGTATTCCTGCTGTAAATGTTCCAGATTTCCCAGATTGTTTACCATTCATACCAGATTCTATTCTGCCACAGGTATGCACAGTTTTGTCATTTATTTTACACTTAGTTACTTGCATGCCATAATCGTGGCTGAGCACCCTATCCTCAGTCGGTTCTTGAGTGGAGGGTGTTCTGAACTCGGCACTAAAACCAATCTGATTTTGGAGGGTCAGGAGTGTCCTGGCTCCCTTCCAGCAGGTGCAGTTCCTGCCACATATCAGTTCCAAGGACTGATGTTATGTGGTGCACCTGTGCTCATCCTGGCAGCAAAGATGTATTTCCCCAAGGGATTGTGAGTTTTCCTCAAGAACATTTTCAGATGCTTACAGTAAGAATCTGTGGGTTTATTTAAATACACATCTGCTATTTCCAGTGAGAGAACAGAGTCTCAGAAAACATAAAAAAGTGCACCCCAGCAGTTTCTTGTGGTTTTGGGCAGTCCTTTCTGAGCCCCCAGTCACTTCTTTCTTCTCCTGGATATTGAACTCTGCCCTGCCCTGTCCTACCTGACCTACAAGCAGTATGCTTTTATTTAGCTGCGCTTTTGCGTCATGAGTTTATTGCCTTTTTTTTTTTTTAGTGACATTCACTATTCTCATCTCTCACATGTAGTAAAAGCTGGGAAGAGACTTGGTTTCCATCAGCTCCTCCATGCCCTATAACATGTCTCTTTACGTTGCTTCAGCAAAGGCATTTCAGGACTCTTCTGGAGCAGTAGTGCAATACATTTTGTGGTCATTTCAGTGTGTCTATGGAGTTATACACAGAATTAGAGATTAGAATTTCTAAGCTCCTTGAGGTCAGTTATGAAATCTATTCCCTTTCTCCCCATTTGAAGATAAAAAGAACAAAAGTATTTGTGGAATAGTGATAAAAATTCTTATAC
Organism: Grallaria varia; assembly: GCA_013396735.1. Classification (NCBI taxonomy): domain Eukaryota; kingdom Metazoa; phylum Chordata; class Aves; order Passeriformes; family Formicariidae; genus Grallaria; species Grallaria varia. The sequence goes on along the minus strand of VWZG01006775.1, from coordinate 313,328 downwards.
CTGGCTTTGCAAAAGAGCTGTTACTTGTAGATTTATGCGTTATCTTCACTATGTTTACTCACTTAATCAGTGCCAAATTCATAGCTTTTTGCTTTTTCCCCTCAGAGGATTACATGCAGTTCTCCTATACTTCGTGGATATACTTTATTTTGGTTTTAGGGGAGAGGGAAGGAGGGAACAGAGTACATAAAACCATTTATCATTTATGTGCTGCTACTTATTATGCTTTGGCCTTCGAATATTGCTGTTAAATATTGTCACATTTCTGCTAGTTGGACTCCTTGTCATTGCTGATGAAAAATTGGAGAGTCCATCAAATAATGACTAGGAGTTCTTCTTGCAATTATTTTTATTTTGCAGAGTTCTGTATTGTGAGTGAATAAACATATCACTTGCAAATAGAGCAGTAGATCAAGTGAGTTGCTTGACTTAAATGTTATTGGCAATTTAGAATAAGAGACTTAATAATGTCAGAGAATTTTTTATAGTTACTGATTGGGGTTTTTTTTTAAGACTGACCACAAACCTATTATATTTTCTTCAGCTTACCTTTGCTTCCGACCTTCAGTTAGAAGTCAGTTGTTTAATCCATTCATATTTGAAATGCATCTAATAAGCAGCAAGCCTTTCTTTCAGTAACATTTCCTGTTTCTCCCATTTTTCCTTGATTATTATGTTGAAAACTTAGTGTAGATAATTCTTCAAGCTGATGAAATACTTTAATCTTTATTCAAGTTTTGAAAAATGGAGGATGAAGGTTTATGGAGAGAAAATTACCTTTTACAGTGTGTTTCCTTGTTCCCCTTTGAAATTCACTCTAGGATGAAAAAAACCAAAAAATGCTGAAAGACCAGGCACCAGTTTTAAACCAGATTTTTTTTGCTTTCTATTTTTATTGGCCTTTAGGAAAGAGCTAATTTGTGTCTTGGCATTTCCATTTTTTTATAGCATGACTGTTATTCATATACAATGTTTCAGGTTGTTAAACTACCCACAAAAAGCATCTGTTAGTCCCATGCTGTTAACCTGAGATTTAATTACCAATTCACAGATTAATGACAAACTGATAACCTGCAGATGTCTTTGGCCCTTAAAAGAAGCAATTTATATTTAGAAAAGGTCTGTTGTGTTCTAGCATTTTCTGTCACATCAGGAATGATGCATTCTAAGTGGAGGAGAGAAACACTTAATTTACTCAGTGACTTTTACTTTATCAAGGACTCAAAGGTTGTTCCAGACAGCAACATCTGCCCTTATATACATTTTCCAAACTTAAAGCTTTTTCTTTTAGCCAGTCCAGAGATTTTTAAATTTATTTTTTAATATAAAATTAAAGTCTTACATATTTACAATGAGAGCTGTGAAGAAAATTGTTTGAATTGTTTGCTCTGTAAAATCATTTGGCTAGGCCTGTGTTTAAGGCATCCAAAAGCAATAGCTGGTCGTTATTCTTTTGGACTACAGACTGTCAAATTTGCTAAAATCTCCAGATGTCATTTATATAAAAGCGACTGGTAGCTTTCAGTACTAATGGAATAGCTTAACACCCCTTGAAATGAGTTTTTTCTATAGGTACTAATTCTGGGCAATGACTCATTTCAATCAGAATCACCCATAAAGAAACTTCTACGTGCACTGTTTTTAATGTTTTGCAATGTTTATCTAACTTCCTGTATTTCACATTCTAAATTTTCTTGAGGTTTTTTTTCTGATGTTAGGATACTTTTGCTGATAACTTCTTTTGAATTGAATTTCTTTGGTACATTAGTCTAAGAAGGGTATCTGTGGTAACTCTGCTGACATTTTCCATATGATCAAAGCTGTCTTTTGTGATCATTCTCTATGGCCTAATCTTTCCCTGATGAATTACAACTTTGTTATTTATTGTTGCACTCGTACACCTGGCAGATTCTAACACCAGGCTGAGTTAATATCCCAGGCCGTATCAGCATGTTGATTTCAGTAAAATCTGAACTTCTGAGGAATGAGAAGGATGATATACCTGCTCAGTCAGCCTTAACTTTATGCCCCGGTTTTGACAGCAGCTGATGGAAGTTTTCTGCATGCTCTCCAATTGCATCCCCTGTGTTGATGATAGCTGTTTTGATTCATAGAGTAGCTTAGCAGGCTATGACAATAGTAAGAAAGCTCTGTGAAGGATATGACCCTCTGTAGAGCACAAAAAAGAGCTTCTTTGACTTCTGTGTGGGTGATCAAGAGGAGACATCTCTGGGGACCTTCACTGATCTAACAGGCTGCCTTCTGTTGCTGCGCTGTGTAGAAAACAGATAGCTGCGGTCCTTAGTGGCAGTGTCAGTGTTGTCTAGGCTTGAGAGCTTTTGGACAAGAGAAGTCTGAACTGCACTAGGTTCATCTTCTTTCTCTGGTTTTCCTTGCTAGCACCTGATGTTTTTATGCTATTTTCCCTGTTATTGATTAATGTAATGATTACTACATTTATAATTTGCAGGTTTCACAGGCCTCTGGTTTGACTATGGTATAGACTATTTAACTGTCAGAGGAATTCTGGGTCCTAAGTCTGTGTTAGGAAGTTACTTAATACATAAACTCTATTTCTGTTTCTATGTTTGCATGATTATGGCAAGTTTTTGAAAAGTTTGCTAAACTCTTTTTCCTGGAGAGACATACCTTCAGATTATTTTTAACCTGCTTTAATGTCTGTCATTGAATTTCCCAGGTGTTTGAGCAGAAACAGGAATTAGGCTTTAGCACACTGTTTGGCAGCTGAGATGTCCCTTTGACCAAGTAGTGCTAAACTTACAAGTTTCCCAAGTGCTCCACACAGCTTGTGCCTGGTGTGGTGAGGCTGGTATTGTAGTTGTTTAATTTGTTTGAAGTTCAGTTTAGAGGATTCACAAGGGAACCCATGACACCTGGCTTGTGTCTGTTGTCCCTGTTATTTGTGTGTTATCTATTCTTTCCCCTCTCTTTCGAATCCTCTAGTTCCAATGTCTCCTGTAGTAGTAAGGAATAGGATAAATACCTTCTTCTTTCTCTTCTGATACTATAGCTATTTCTTACCTTTTTATAGCTTACCTTTTTTTCCTCATTAGCTTATGTCATTGTACAACAGTGACAGTCATCATTTTTTTATATAAAGTAGCTTTTTTTATGTTCTCTGCAGCTGTGCTGGATCTCTGAAACAGGTGGATGGTTGCTCTTTGAGAGTCCAAACTGTACAACTAAGCTTTATGTGCTCCAGTCCCAATCCAGCCTCTTTGCAGTGTAGTGTTGTCCCATGCCCTTGACCAAAGGATCTGATTGGCTGATTCCCCACTAAACCAGACCTCTCTGCAATGTGTGCTTTCAATGCGCTGTCCTACCATGTCTGGAAATGGTGTCTACCTTTCTTTTAATGCCTTTTTGGGCAACTTTCAAAGTTGAATTACATCTGGCCTCTCTGCCACCTCCTGACTGGCAGTGGATGAAAGTGCAACAGGGAGAGTATACCTGAGGTGTGTGTAGAGACAATGGAATCACCTACAAAACCAAAGATTTCTTTATTTCCTCCTTCCCCTCACCTCTCTTTCCTACTGAAACAATAAAATTCCAGTTCATCTGGGGAAAGAAAATAATGTCAGCATCAGACTTTGAGGTTAATGAATCCTTAGACTTTGTATTGTCCAAGGGTAAGAGAGCTCAGATACGTCCAGAGGGACAAATGGAATTTAATGATCAAGAAAAGAACCTTTGACAAGCAGCTATAGTGATTTTGCTATTTTGCACTTGAAAATAGGTCAGAGGCCAGTAATGTGCCATTTTTGTACTGGCTTTCACTGTTGTATGGTTAGAGAAGGGATAACTTTGCTCTAAACCAGTTAGGAGAGGTATAATGATTCAGGCTTCCCTTCATCAGGATCAGAGCAAAAAATATCTGAGCTGCTTAAAGTGGCCTAATCAATTGATTTTATAATGACAAGTGGGCTCATATTGCTATAATGAGTCTGAATAGTGTGCTGCATTTGTGGCTGTAGTGGGTTGACCTTGGCTGGATGCCAGATGCCCAACAAGCTGCTCTGTCACTCCCCAGCTGGGCAGGGGAGAGAGAATAAGATGGAAAATAACTCACAGGTTGGGATAAGGCAGTTTGTTAAAGCAGAAGTGAAACTTCATGCATGCAAACTTGAAGCGGAAAATAACAAGGTTTATTCTCTACTTCTCATCAGCCATGATGTCTGGCCACTTCCTGACAAGCAGCTTTTAGCATGCATGGTGGTTTCTTAGCAGGCAACCATTGGAAACAACGAGTGCCCCCCTTCCTGCTCCTCTCCTTATCTTTTATATCTGAGCTGACGTCATACGGTATGGAATATCCTCTTGGTTAGTTGGGGTCAGCTGGCCTACCTGTGTCCTCTCTCAGGATCTTGCCCTTGACTGAGGGAGGAATGTTACAGTACTGATGCTGTGCTTGGCAATATCCAAAACACGGATGTGTTATCAACACCCTTCTAGCTACCAATGCAAAACACAGCACTGTGAGGGCTGCTATGGGGAAATTAACTCCGTCTCATCCAGACCCAATACAGTGCCACACATGACCCATACATTTTTATTAACTCAGGTATTAAAAAGTTTCCTGAACTTTGTAAGGCTGTGATTCTCAGATGTTTGTACACACAGGACAATCAGATGATTACGCTGTGATTCAGAGGCACCTTGACAGAGTGGAGAAAGGGAACAGGAATCTCATAAAGTTCAGTGAAAGGAAGTACTGAGTCCTCTCCCTAGGGGACTTTTTGACCTGGAGAGGTTTCAGGGCAATCTTATCAATGTGCATAAATACCCAACGGGAGCAGAAGAGAAGATAGAGCCAGGGTCTTCTCAGTGGTGTTATGACAAGAGGCAGCAGGCACATCCTAAAACACAGGAAATTTTCCTTAAATATATAATAAAAAGATTTTTTTTTTTAATGTGAGAGTGATCAAATGGTGGCACAGATTGCCCAGAGAAACTGTCCAGTCTCCATCCTTGAAGATACTCAACACTTGACAGGATATGATCCAGAAAAACCTACTTCGACCTGACTGAGCAGGAGCAGTGGTCTAGATGGTTTCTGGAGACCCTTCCCAATCTCAGTTGGTTTTGTGACTCTCTAAGCTGGGAAAACTTAAATCATTGACTTGGAAATCTCAGCGCTACAAAGTGTATAGGTTTGGAGGGAAAGGGGAGTGTGCGTGGTGTTTGGTTTTTCTGTGTTCGTGTCTTTACTGTATGTATACATAATTTCAGTGCTAACAATTAGCTGTTTCCAAGAAATAGTCTAGGGGTAAATATGTTGCTCTTCAGAAAAATATTGCTGGCTTTGTAATTATTTATATCATTTATTGAGAAAATGCTTTTTGTGTGAAGCAAGTATTTCACAGCCCCTGTAGCAGTCTGCTGAACTCAGGAAAAGCTTGAAGCCTCCACATATGTGCTGATATCTTTTAGCTGCAAAGTTTTTCTGAGATTCTGTCTTTAATAAACAAATTATGTGGTCAGTCCTGAGTTAAATCAAACCCAAATGAATGTTCAGCTGCCTTTTTTTTTTTTTTTTTAAATGAGTATAAAGTTAAAACAGAAACAACCCTAGACAGGAAAGAATGGGGAAATACCTTTATCAAGGTGCAAATTGAACCATTTAGATAGTAAGGTATGCCAGAATGATGTAGTGTCTGTGATTGAAAGAGGTAATTTGAAACTAAGCTTGAATATATAAAATAGGTGACACTTTTATAACATTCTGGAAAATTGGGTCCTGATTTTCCAGCTAGACATTAAAAGTAATGGGTGTTTTTGATTAATTCAGCAATAATTTCTCTGTACCACTGTTCCAGCTTGTGGAATGGAGAAGATAATGCTGTGTAGTCCTACTAGATTAGGTGATGGCTGCGAAGAAAAATGCATTAATTTGTAAGTTGCTTAGCTGATTTATAAAGAACCCAGGAATAAATTAATAACTTTGAATTCAGCACAACATTTGTGAAGCAAATCAGACTGCAGGCCATATGTTGAGTGGATAGGATAGAAAGAGATGTATAATAACTACTCCTGAAGTAATTAACGTATATGTCACTTCTGAGTGACAGAAAGGACCAAAGTGATATTTGAGGTGATATTAAATTTAGTGTTATCTTACTTGCTAGTGAAGGAGCCAGCTAACCTTATGTGTGTAATACATACAGTTTGACTACTGTTATTATGACTTCTTTTTGCCACATCTGATTTAAAGACAAATTGTATCTTCTTATTTGGTTTTTGAAAGAAAAAAATAATTTATAAGAACATGTTTCTGCACTGATCTTTAGAACTTTAAAATTGTCCTTTTCCATGTGACCTGGGTTTTTTGTTTTAGTATTTGTTTGAACAGTGTTTTTATTACAGGCTTAACATTACTTGGTTTGGTACCCACTTACCTGTTCTCAGGTTGCTTTTTCGGTTTGGACATTTTTTTTTTTCATGTTGAACAAGATGAGCCTGAAATGACAATGTTTACAAAGAACAACAGCTGTGTTGTTAAATTAGTGCATGTGGTTGCCTGTTTATGTCCTGATATTACATATATATCAGAGCATTTTCAACATAAAACAAAAAAATTAGGGGAAAAAATATCATTAATTACTGTGATATGAAAACTTGGTTTCATTTTGCAGTCCTTGTGTTTCGAAATGAGTAATAGGCTTTCCTGCTGTATGCTCATGTATTTTTTCTGTGTAGATCACCTTATTGAATCACATTGAGAGCTTTACAGAGTTAAACGTCTGCTCCTTTGGAGTAATACAAACTGTTTTGACATGTAAACTGCTTAGAAAGCAAGCTGAGCTTTTGTAAGTGTAGAATTCTTAGTGTGATTTGTAGTGTTTTAATTTTTTTTATATTTATAGTAGAACTCACCAATGTATTTTTAATAGACATGAGCAGGAATGAAATAAAATCAAAGTGTAATTAATTGTCTTTATAATTTCAGTGGCCGAACTGGAAAAATTCGGGTGCAGTCCCTGAAAATTGGCTTGATGTCTCTTTCCAAGGGCCTTCTGGAGGAGAAGTACAGATGTAAGAAAGAATTTCTTTTGCAAAATACTCTATATAATTAAGTCACGTACAATGACAGCACACATTGTAGTGAAATCTGTAGTAAAACATTTCTCATGCCTGTACAAGGCAGTTTTCTTGTGTGTAAGTAAAATAGAATTGTTTTAATCATCATCAGTGACAGAAGAGAGTAGGATTTATATCTTGACTGGAAAGTATTGATGTCAATTCTGCATCATTATAAGTCACAGTACTGCAGCTCCCCCCCAGAAAAGGAGAATATAGCGACGTGGAAGCTAGAGAAGTATTATATTTGACCATTTCTGTTCTCTCTTGTGTGTATATTTATTTAGGGAAAAATCTAGCCAGTCAGTGCTGATTACATCAGATTCATATGGCTGATAAAGCAAGGAAATACATCAAAATCCAGCAACTGCATTTAACGGTCTATGAGAAAGATTATCTGAACTCTGGAAATGGTTTTCCAGGATACGTGCTTTCTGCCAGAATTGCATAATGAAAGTTTGAACTATGTTGGTTTAAGTAATCTCATAAGCATGAGAAATACTGAGTAGTACAAAATATTTCACAAAAATAATTGCAGGAGCAGAAGAGAATTGAGTAACTTTGTAGCAAACCCCCCTCAAAAAAACCCAAAAGAACCCCAGAAAAAAGATGAAGCATTATATAGAGCATCTGAGGTAATCGACATTTACGTACTATGCACATTATACATATTATACCTTAAAATTGCTGTTCTTTGCAGTAGTTCCTTAACTCATTTTGGAAACACATGCAAAATGTATAGAGTCTGAATTTGCTCCATGTATCTTTGTAGCCCAGCAAAAATTTCTGCTTTCTTTTAAGTGCACTTCTAGGCAATCTTGTAATCTTGGTTATTAACTGAGCAAAAGTAGAGATGTCATGCACTGGGACATGTTTTGACGTTTGAATAGCATACTGAGACTTAAGGGATTTTAGTTTCCTTATGTTGTTTGACATATATGTGAGTTATTCCATGACTGAAAAAGGTTGATGGACATACAGTAGTGTTCAGTAATGACAATTCAGGGAGTAATCTGTCATTTAGGGTGAAATAAAAATCTTTCCTAAAGTATAGGAGTCAGGCTGTGGATAACAAACTGATAACCCTATCAAAAGGTGGTTTAAAAAACTCCAAAACCTGACAATAAACTGATATTAAATTGATTTTGGTAATATGTTAGTATACTCAGTTACCAAATGCAGGTACTGAAACAGAACAAAGAAATTTCTAGGTCAGATTAATTTTTGTGTTGTTGTTTTGTGTTTAGTAGTAAAATAAAAATGGCAGCTGATTGTGCCTACAGATTTGACATCATCTATGTTAACAGCATGGACTTTTTTTCTGAATATTCCTGTGAAAAGTCCTAAAAAAATTAGTGCAGGATAAGTCTCAGAAGACATTTGTATGAAGTGATCATAACTTCAACCTGAAATACATCTGAAATTAAACAGTTGCTTGGGTTCTTAAAGCAAAGAATTATTAGTCAGATAATGCATCCTTTTTAGTTGTTGTAACTCCTGTGACCAGTGGGCCAGGCATTTATATCTTTGTCAGCTTCGTTGTTGCTATGAAGCTTAAAATTGTCACCAAAAAACTTATTAAATCTGAAAGAAATCTTGCTGAAGGAAAGAAGGAACAGTGTTAGGTGTGGTTCTTGGTTTGCAATGGCTTTGCAGTCAGTGTTTTGGGATCTTCTGGCACCAGCTGTGTGCCAAAAACTAATTTTTGGCATGAGCTCTTTTGCTTGTTTTGATTTTGTCACACTCTGCTAATAATCTCTTGTTGAGAGAAATTTTTTTGTATCTACTGAGCTTTCAGTTCCTCCAGTGAAAACTGTAATGGAAATCCTAAGTATTTTCAAGAAAGTCAGTCACTTGGAAGGAAGAGCAGGACCCCCAAACATGGGTGCTTAAAACAAATTACCTGCCATCTGATTTTTCCCATTTTCATGCCAGCTCCTGATATCTGCTTCTCATTTTGGCTATGTTTTTTCTAAGCATTTTGGAGGTGTTCGCAATCCCAGACTCCTCTGAAAGTGGTAGTTGTTGTTGGAGCCCTTCGCAGAGCCTTAAGACTGCACGGCCTAAAGATTGTGCCTGAAACATTGTAGCCTTAGAGAGGCATATTTTTCTTGGAGTAGTTGGTAGCAAAATAGGCAAGTTTCTCATTTTAAAAACTTTTGGATGAACCCTTCACTCTTTTGTAAAACTCTTGAGCAGAATGTCTGCTCAAGTGTTCAGACTTCTTAGAGACCACCCTTTTGATGCTTAACTTCAAGAAATGTAATTTCAGAACTGTTGAGACATTGATTTTGTCATGGTTTCACCCCAGCCAGCAACCAAGCACCACGCATCTGTTTGCTTACTCCCCCACTGGCAGTGTCAGGGAGAGAATTGCAAATTTCTAGCTAATAAAAGCTACAAAACTCATGGGTTGAGATAAAGACAGTTTTATAGGGACAGCAAACGCCACTCACATAAGCAAAACAAAACAAAGAATTAATTCGCTACTTCCCATGGGCAAGTGTTCAACCTCCTCCAGGGGAGAAGGGCCCCATCACACATAACAAACACCATCACTTCACATGTCCCCTCATTCCTCCTTCTTCCCTCCACAAACCACCGTGAAGAAGATTAACTATCCCAGCTGAAACTAGCACAGGTCAATGAAATAATATAATAAACTGGCAGGGGACAATAACTTGTTTGCCAGTACGGTTAACCTTCATCTCTCTCTCTTACATTTTTTTTGATAATCAAACTTTTGTTCTTTTTGCTTTCTTTAATATGACTCTTTGTTTGTTTGTTTGTTTTTGTTTTAACAGCCAACTTCAGTCTCTTTGATGTCGAAGAAAATAAGAACTTTTTAACTGTGCTTTCATTTCCAGTGTATGTAGGATCTTTTCACTTGACACATTTTTAAAAAATGTTTTGCCAGAGAAATTTCTCTGATTTTTTTTTATTCTTTTATTTTTAATTTAATTAAGCTCCTTTTTAAGATTCTAGACTTCAGGGTTGACATGAGAATGGATCTTTAATTAAAAGCCCCAATTACTTTAGAAGAAACATTGAAGAATCAATTAAAGAATGCCTATTCTTAAAAATGTTTAATACATGCTTAACTTCAAGTACGTTCCTGAGAATAAAAATGGACCTGCAAAAGTAATTGTAAACTGCATCACATCTATGCTTGTAGGGCGAGGAGTCTAGAGCTTCTTTTCTGTTATTGAGGCCAATGCCCTGTCTGGCTCTATCCATGTTGTACTCTCCTTTCTCCTCTGGCCACGAGGGTCACTCATGATCTACATCAGAATGGGTTTGTGTGCATCTCACTCTTACGGGGACTCATTTTTAACACTGAAACCCCAAACTGGCAGCAGAACAGAAGAATATGCATGGAGTGTTTCATAGTGTGTAGATTTTGGGTCATATAATTTATTGTATAAAAACTGTATTATTTGAGATGAAAAAGAAGGGCTATTTGAGAAATCTCACCTACAAAGCAGTTCAGTTTTGAAGTGATATACAGCATCCTTGGAATGTGATGTGGGTTTTTTACTGTTACATTTATGTTGTTAGTTTTCAAACCATTTGGAAATAGCTCTGTGCTAGTTAAAAAAAAAAAAAGTGCGTTCTGTTTGTGACAATTCAACAAAAAATGTGTGTTGTGGACATCTTTCAACTATATATCTTACTATTGTTTTACTAAGAATTTAATAATCTTTTCAAGTATCTCTTTCTCTGTCAACCATTATGTACATTTTTTCAGGCTGTCCAGCTAAGACAGTTTGTGTCCCACTACTGTCATCCTCAAAATACTAGTGTGAGGCTGAGTTTATTTAAGAGTAACTGATTTTCTTTTTTCCTAGTTTCTGGGTGTTTTTTGGTATGATTCAGATGTGAATTATTGTTTCTCTGCCTCCTCAATCATTCTTCTTGTCCTTTGGTAGAGTCTCTTATACAGTTTAACCTTTATATCCACATATTTTATGTTGAAACTCATTTCATATGTACGTGCATGTTAAAAAACTCCATTTACAAGAGTTTTTGGCATTTGCCATTACTGATGGGTCATGTATGGAGTTCCCTTCCCCACTGGTGCAAGTATGGTGTCTGGGTGCTCCCTATCAGAGCTAAAACAGGCTCTTCTCCAATACATCTACCACTTGAGAGTTGCTCTTTCCATACCTCCTTTGTCAGGGAATAGTTCATGGGTTATTTGAAGTAGGTAGACCAGGAAGCAAGAGCATTCTCTCTTTCTATAGTTTAGGAGTTTTTCCTCTCTGCCATGTGGAAGGTATTGAGGGGTTTGGGAAGAGAGGGATACCATCCATGAACTCCTTTGCACTTGGTTATGGCACAGTTGCCAGTGTTAAAAAAACAAATAGAACTCGAGTGTTTTAGAGGAGTTTGAGCACTTCAAAGGTATTTGCTGATTTCCTCCTAGCTAATCATTCTGCCTGTTCCGTCTCCGGTCCCATTGGTTTTCCTCTATTTACCAGCTCCACAATTAGGTAAAGTTTTTGGGCTTAGGAAATTCATCAGCCTCTCAACTCCAGCAGTTCTTCTTTTAGTGCCTGTTTGCACTGTAGACTAATGCAAACAAAACAAGACAAACTTTTCTTTTTTTTCCTTTTATTTTTTTTCCCCCCATGCTATCAGGTTTTTTAAGCTCATCTTAGAAATTGAAGAACTATCCCAACCTCAGCTGAAAAAGGTAGCCAGGACTGGGGATTGCCAAGATGAGCCTGCAGCTGGGAAGTACTAATTTTGTCACTGCTGCTGTCTGTGGTGGGGTTTTTTCTCAACACTGAGAAAAGACGCTGTAGCTGCTGTTTGACTAGGCAAGAAAGCAGTGATAAAATTCAATAAACTCTAAAAATTAATTTGGTCATTTGGATTTTTATTTTGTGAGGATCCTTTCTTCTGCTTCCACCTCCTTTGAGAAGAAAAATGTATGACCAGACTGTCTGAAGCACATTGGCAAAGCTTGACATTTGCTCTAAATGAAGGACAAAACAATTTACACAGTGTAATAAAAGTTACTCTTGAGTGTTTCTGAACAAAGCTTGTTTTTTTCTCAATCAGAAGTGCAGTTGGAATGAATTTTCAAATGTCATTTATTTTAAATTTATTAATGGTTTTTCTGGTGGGAAACATGAAAAAGTAAGGGAATAATATAAATGAATTTTTTTTTCTTTTAAGATTACTTGGAGCTTTAATCCAAGCCAGCCCCTGAGTGCAAAAGGACAATGTAAAAACCAACTGGATTGAATATAAGAATTCCATTTTTCTGTAATTTGTACCAATCAGAGAATTTACAAATATTTCTTAAATAAACTCAGCATTTAAGATGTTTTAAGGAAAGATTAATCTTGTGATTAAACATTGATGTTCACAGCTACAGAGTTAATAAATCAAAATTGTTGACAGAAACATATTAAAAACTTTAGCTGAACATTTTAACAATTAAAATTGTCTAATCAAAGAAATGTGTTACAAAACTGCTTGAGAAATAATATCAGTACTGCAGACATGCCTGCCTGTTAATTTAATGCTTAACCATGACTGTAGGTACAAGCAGTATCTTCCTTCCCAGTGCATGTATCTGGAACAGTTTTCTCAATCCTTTTCAGCATCAATTTTTTTGTCAATACAGTCATCCTGGTTCATCCATTTATGCTGCAGGGCTTGCCACCTACCTGAGGAAAATGGAATTAGTAAAGGGAAAGTACATGGAAGCAGACATGGTTATCCAGGAAGAAAATGTGATTATTGTTAAGCTCAAGTTGTCTTTCTAGCTGCTGCTCTTGCTTTAAGCTATTTCACATGGCCAGTTGTGACTTGTGGTAACTTCTGATCTCAGTTCACAACAAATGTGCTTCTGTCCCCAGACAGCTGAAGGATGGCCTAGATTTGAGCATAAGATGTGGATATATTATTTCATTCTTCATAGAAACATAAAATAGTTTAGTTTGGAAGGAAGCTTTGAAGGTCATATAGACCAACCCCCTTGAAATAAGCAGGGTCATCTTCAACAACATCAGTTGCTCAGAGCCCTGTCCAATCTGCTTCATGTTTCCAGGGATGGAGCATCTCTCACCTCTCTTGGCAACATGTTCCAGTGTTTCACCACCCTCATTGTAAAAAATGTCTTCCTTATAACTAGTTTAAATCTGCCCGCTTTTAGTTTAACAGCATTACCCCTTGCCCTATTGCAACAGGTCCTGCAAAAAGGTTTGTTTCCAGCCTTCTTATAAGCCCTCTTTGAGTAGTGAAAAGCTGCAATAAAGATCTCTCTGGAGTCTTCTCTTCTCCAGGCTGAACAACTCCAACACTGTTAGCCTTTCTTTAGAGGGACGGGACATCTCTCCTGTGATCAGTTTTGTGATGCACCTCTGGACCTGCTCTAGCAGCTTCATGTCTTTCCTTGCTGGGGACCCCAGAGCTGGACTCAGCCCTCCAGGTGGGGTCTCACGAAAGCAGAGGGGCAGAATCACCCCCCTCAGTCTGCTGGCCACGCTTCTTCTGATGCAGCCAAGGATACGGTTGACTTCCTGGGCTGTAAGCACACCTTGTCAGCACATCTCCAGCCTCTCATCCGTCAGTACCTCTAAGTCCTTCTTGGCAGGGCTGCTCTCAGTCCCTTCATCCCCAAGCCTGGATTGATACTGGGGTTTGCCCCAGCCTACGTGCAGCACATTGCACTTGGCCTTGTTGAACTTCATGAGATTCCCATGGGCCTACTTCTCCAGCTTGTGCAGGTGCCCCTGGGTGGCATCTTGTCCTTCAGGTGTGTCAACTGCACCACACAGCTTGGTGTCATGTGCAGACTTGCTGAGGATGCACTCAATCCCTTTGTCTATGTCATTGATGAAGCTATTAAATAACATTAGTCCCCATCCAGACTCCTGAGGGACACCACTTGTCACTGATGCCCATCAGGACTCTGAGCTCTTGGCCACTAACCTTTGGATGTGACTATCCAACCAATTCCTTATCCACCTAACAGTCCACCCATCAAATCCATCTCTCTTCAGTTTAGAGAGAAGAATATTGTGGGTAACCTGTCAAAGACCTTGCAGAAGTCCAGATAGATGACATCTGTAGCCCTTTCTTTTTGCTCTGATGTAGTCACTCTATCATAGAAGGCCATTAGGTTTGTCAGGCAGGACTTCCTGCTGGTGAAGCTGTGCTGGCTACCTCAAATCACCTTCCTGTCCAGTCTGTCCTATAAGAAGTCATATAGTTTCATTCATTTGACCTTATTTTTCTCTCTTGTATGGTACAAATCAAGAAAATGTAGTTGATGAAGGTAAATTCCTGTAAATGGGACTGTGGCCATCTGTAGCCATCAGTATATTAAAAAAAAAAATAAAAATTAAAAGCTTGGGCTGCAGCATTACTGAATGAAAGGAGGTGTACATGGAAATGAAGTGAGACGGTGCCTTTTGTTGGTGTTGCAGACCTCTTCAAGGAGGTGGCAGGCCCTACAGAAATGTGTGACCAGAGGCAGCTGGGTCTTCTGCTTCACGATGCTATCCAGATCCCGCGGCAACTTGGTGAAGTGGCAGCCTTTGGTGGCAGCAACATTGAACCCAGTGTGCGCAGCTGCTTCCAACAGGTAAGATAATGGTCTTTGTGTGGAAAAAAACCCCAAACAAACCCTCTGTGAAGTCTAAGGATTCACTTGTACATGATGTAAAAAGAAGAGAGGAATTAAAAACATTCATTAAGTTTTGAACAGAAATGAATATGCCCCCACAACCAAGTGTGGGAAGTTATTGTGAAAATGCAGCTGTAAAAGATGGTTTATGGTTTAGGAGAGGATCAAACAAATGATGTTTAGCTGAAAGAATATATAAATCTTTGTGATTGTGACAGTGTCTAAATTTCTAAAAGCTGTTAAAAAATGTTGTAGCGGCCAATTATCCTGCTTTACATCATTCAAAGCAACCTGATACTGTAAGAACGTGCTTTTTCCTGCTGGAACAAGACATGATCTCAACAGAACAAGAGAATGATGTTGGTAGTAATTTTTGACCTTGTGCACCAGGAAATTGTTTAGCATCATTCTACTGACAGAAAAGCTTGCACTTGGCATGAAACTTCAAGCATAGTCATTTATATATGATCAGAATGTGGAATAAAGCTCTTGCAGCCTGCTGTTCAGCTCCACACTACATGCAGGGGGTTAATGAGGCTGCAAGGAGCGTCTGTCTGTTTAAAGATGAGAATTAAAAACAAGATGTTGTAACGAAACACAACTAACTCTGACTTTGTCAAGGATGCCTAGGGCTCTGACTGTTTGCTAGTGATAGCTGTACTGCTTCAGTGTAGTATTTCTGTGGCAAGGTCCGATTTGAGCATCATCAGAAATTGTGTCTGGATTAAAAATCCCCTATATAAAATTACTGACTTAAATATTTCTGACTTTAGTCAATCCAACTTTAAAGAGTTTAGTGAATTTTTAGACCATTTTTCTTTTGCCATTCTTTCATTTCTACATTTTTGTCCAGTGCTTTGAAAAATGCCATTGTGCTAGTTTTTTTTTCAGAACTGTTAGATTAATTTCTGGACTCAGGTGATTGGAATTGGAAATGTTTTTTCACAGGTCATGAAAAATTTGGTAGATACTTATGGAAGTTGGTTTGATCCATTAACCATGTGAAATTTCCCCTTATATTTTAATAGTGCTGCTTCATACAATAAGGAATGGTGCTTGACATATCTGTCACTGGTCTTCAAGTCATACTGAAATAAATTTTTCCTTTGTTAGTGGCAGACTTTCTGTGTTACAGAGGAATGATCTTCATGTTCCTCAAGGATCTGCCTCATCTCCCATGCTTGTCAATTATGGGTGAGGGCTACTAGCAAGGTAGTATTTAAACACTTGATGTGTTGTTACAGTTATACTAATAATGAGGTTGCATCCCTTGTCTCACATGAATAGCTCAAGTTCAGTCCCTGGTCATTAGGAGAGCATAGAGAAAATGTGCAGCTGCATGACAGTTCTCAGCCAAGGGAAAACAAGTATTTTGTTGGTGAGGAAAGAATGTTCTTTTATTACTTCCAGTGAGCTCAGAAATATGACTGCTGTTTGCACTTGGCTAGGCTCCTCTGGTGGTTACAACTTACAGAAAATGTGGAAACATGTTTGTTTGCTTCTTAAAACAATAACGTTAATACTTTGGCTCTGCTGTATTCTTGCAGTGATTGCCTATAAATGACAGATTTCTTTCTCATTATTTGCCTGTTTATTTGTCTGGTGTGTGTGTTTAATGTGCTAACTAGAAAGCATACAGTGAGCTCAGAACATAACAAAAAACATTACATGAGTCTCATGGCAATCAGTAGACTTACGCAAACGCTACTGACATTTAGCCTTTTGTCATCGATCTCAACTCAAAAGACAACCATGTTTTTAGTGTGTCTGAAGTGTGGAAAGTGCTTCCCTTTCATCCTCATGCTGTTTTTTCAAGTCCTTTCAGTTCAAAGACAGCTTTACTATGGACTCTGTTACCCCTTTACTATGTCCTCCATCTTTGTTACCATCTGTCTACTCTATCACAGCTGTTTAGTCTCCCATGGTCTTGCTGATTGACTTGTTTTCTTTATTTGCATTTAAATCAAGGTTGTTTCTTGTAAATTGTCTTGGATTATCCTGTTGTGGAAAGGATTCCCACCGGTTGTTGGTTGTTTGGGGTTTTTTTGCATAGAATTCTAAGGAAAATCTGCTTGTTGGGTGTGTGGTGTTTTATTTATTTTATTTTTTTAATTTGGATGTGGGATTTTTCTCTCCACAGAACCACAATAAGCCAGAAATAACTGTAAAGCAGTTTATAGATTGGATGCGCTTAGAACCACAGTCTATGGTATGGCTACCAGTTCTACACCGTGTGGCAGCTGCAGAAACAGCAAAACATCAGGCCAAATGCAACATCTGTAAGGAGTGTCCAATTGTTGGATTTAGGTAAGAGGAGGGGATTACAATATTTCTCTGAAAATATCCACACTTTTAAGTCTTCCAACAGGTGCAGTTCTTTCTGTCTGTTTTCCACTGTTTTCATGCTTTAAGATAGGATCTGTCACCCGTGATGTGGCCCCAGTGTGGCCTGAGCCAGTGCAGTTCTGGCTCCTGCAGTACCCCTCTTAGACAGCTAGTGACTGACAGAGGTACAGGGTGAGCTGTCATCAAGTCTTTTTACATTGGTGGGTCCAGTAGATA
Source organism: Grallaria varia (assembly GCA_013396735.1). Lineage (NCBI taxonomy): Eukaryota > Metazoa > Chordata > Aves > Passeriformes > Formicariidae > Grallaria > Grallaria varia. The sequence continues at coordinate 296,023 of VWZG01006775.1, read as the reverse complement.
ACAAATGAAATATAAATGTACCCCATGTGTTCTGTAAGCACAAGATCATAAGGAGGTGATCAGTAAGAAGAAATGTGGACGGACTGACTGCTCTCTTGCATGAGACTTGGGAAACTAATTTATGCCAGATGATATTGAACACCCTTCAACATCAACCTTTCCTTGCTTAAAAAAAAACCAGTGATATATTACTGTGATGAGCCTTGCAGATTTCCTGTCTTAAGCATTGAATATAGTCTGACTTTCATCCCTTCAAAGAAAGATGTGAATGCTAAAAGAAAAAAATTTCATGAGTAGTATTCTCCATGTTATTCTCCTAAATGGTAGTTGGTATCCTTAGTGAGTACTATTATGACTAACATGCATTTGTGAATTGATTGTTCCCATGTACAAAATGGTGTAACTTCCCCACAACCTCCAAAAACCCCAGTAGTGGCCAGGGCTAGAGCTAAGCATAACTGTCTTTTTCCTCATCTGTGGTTATGGAGTCTAGTGTATTACTTAGGAAAAGTATTAAATGATCTTTCTTGTGAGTGCTTCTAAGACTTTTTCTTTAGGTGTCTTGGCAGATGAGTAAGTTTTGTTCTCCATGCTTTCTATTCTCCATCTCTCTGTTGTTTTAGAGGATAATAATATGAATTCTGAGGTTAGATTTATCTTGCCTAGTTTTAAGCATGCTGGCTTTAGTCAACCTTACAAGACTGAGTTAGCAACCCTCTTTTTCTTTTTTTTTTCATTATAAATAGAGATATGTGAGTGTTTGCAAAATTAGTAGATCTGATCCAACTTTGTTGCCTGTCTTAAGAGGGGAAGAAATTCCTCTTAAGTGTTCTTATCTTTCTTTATTATTGCCTGAGGGAGAATAAGATGACAAAGCTACAGCTCAGACGTGTTCTAGTTGTCCAAGTTGGGGCTGATGAATCTTGTCTGTACAATGTGGAGGAGGAGGGCAGAGAGATGGAAAGGAAGACAAAAGAATGGGTCATTCTAAATAATTTCTACAATGGAGATAGGGATTTGCAGCAATAGCAGCAGATCTTGCCAGAAGGTAAATGTGGCCATTTAATGCACAGGCTCTGAGTAAAGATTATAAACAGCTGCATCAGCATCCTTTAAAGTGAACCTTTACATTTATAGACACATATTCTCTTGAAAAACAAAACATAAAACTCAGCAGGGGAAAAATGTGGATGGGTACTGAGAACCACTCTCAGGAAACAATTTAATTTAAACTTTAACTATTCAGTAGCTATTCAATTTGGTTCAGGTAGCTCATTTTAGTTTCATACTGATGATATAACCTCATCCAGTCAGAACAACCATACTATAAAAAACAGTGGGTGGAATCTGGAATTGAATTGTTGCTGTAGTCTGCTTTAGTGTAAATAAATAAATTGTGCTCCTGGTGACTACGTTTAATACAAGGGATACTGTGTAAGTTTGTAACCTTGTTTATACATACAGTTTCCTCCAAAAACCCAACACCAAAAGTAAATACATTATTGTAAATTTTTAAACTGAATTTTGTATTATTTTTATAATTCACGAATCCTTAAGAATTTAATTTTCTGAAATGTGTTTAGAATTTCTGAGCATCAAAATAATTTACAAACACTTAAGCTAAGTGCTCAGTGTAAAAACATGTAAAAGTAAACCAGTCTGGCTTATAAAAGTTTTTTGAGATACTATCTGAATACTAAATAGAAGAAAAGAAAAACTAAAGCCAGTATAGTTTAAAGTCAGTAAAAACTTCAACGTTTTAAATTCTTCCCAGTCCATCTATGAAGCTGGAGCCTGTAGGATATGTAGGAAGGTTCTGTGAAGTGGGTTAAGAGGGCTGCAGGTTTCCTGTCTTCTGTGCAGATGCTGCAGTGGCACTGGGGCCGCTGGGGCTGCAGCTGTGATGAGTGTCGGCCGTGCCATGTCCTGGTCACGAACACCCGCACACTTCAAGATTCTTTCTAAGATAATCCCAACAAGCTCACTGGGTTGCTGCTGCTACTGCTGCAAACCAGGTGACACCATTTCAAAGAGTAATTTGGTTTGTGAGGCTTAATTAGAAGTAGACTGAGGAATCTCTAATCACTTTGTTTAATGTCCTCATAGGTATCGAAGCTTGAAACATTTCAACTATGATGTCTGTCAGAGCTGTTTCTTTTCTGGCCGTACTGCAAAGGGGCATAAATTGCATTATCCAATGGTGGAGTATTGTATACCTGTGAGTACCAATTTACTTACTATTTCTAGGGGTTAAAAATCATCATATGCATTCTTTGAGGTTGAAATATTTTTTTTTGGTATTTTTTTACCTAGCTATTCTTCTATGATTTCTTTTTCATATGTTTAGTAGGGCCTGTCTTTCTACCTTTCTCTTTGGAAGGCATCAGGGCCTCTGCTAGAGTTGCTGATTTTATGTGGACACTGTTTGAATTCTATAGAAATGGATAGACATATCCAGCTGAGAGAACTTGAACTTCACTTTTGATTTGTAAAAACAAAACTTGACTACTAAATGTAACTGCAGTACTTGTATACTTGCATATGCACACACACTATAAGGGTGAGAACATATCAGTGAAAAAGGACTCTCTTTACTATTGCTCTACAATAGTAGAGGTACTATTGCTCTACAGTAGTAACGAGTATTTAATATATTATTAATGCACTTTAGTGTTTTTAGAGAGGTGTGTGATCTTTGCTTTCAGGTACAAAATTTTTGTTTCATGAAAATGTGTTTGGAAATATGTTGTGTTTCATTCTGCTGAGTTATTACCGTTTACTAGGATATTCAAAAATTGGTTTGCAGCTGAAAAAAAATAAACAGAATTGATAGTTTCTAACCAAAAATTTAACCTCTGTGAGAGGTTTGCCTGCGATAGCGCACACAAATTAATTTTACAACAGAATATTTTTCTAATGATGTTTCAAACACAATTTTCTAATGAGATTTCTAGGAGTCTCTTAAGTGGAGGAGTGGCTGTGTGGCTACATGCAAATATCACTTTCACATTATTTATCAGATAGTTGATTAAGAATTTTAACTCAGAAGTAAATTAATGGGATAAGTGTTATGTAATTTATATATCAGTGCTGAAAGGTCTGCATGCTCAGAAAAATTCAGACCTGAATGTAGCTAGAGCTGATTTTCAGTAGTTTTACAAGGTTCTTTTGTTCCTTATAGTAGCAAAGAGTTGTTGAATTGACTGTCTTGCTGTAGTTGTTGGACTTAATACCTTTGTTTTCCTTCTCCTTTTTACCTGGCATGTCTCTTCTAACAGAATTCAAACTCTGTTAAATACTGTTTTCACTCCATTATGATCAGAAGAAAACATGAGTTTTGTTAATTTATTTTCATTAATTCTATAACCTAATGTTAGGATTTGATTGATAAATTAGCATATCAGGCTATACTCTGAAGAATATTTTTAAGTAGGTTTGTTGTTTTTTCAGCCAATTTTAATGTTTGCTATATTTAGTCACTGTTTTTTCTCTTTGTGCCTCCTGTTTTGGGAAATCATTTTCTGGTGTTGTTTCATACCGGTTTTGTGGTATGATATAGGCCCAGTTTTGTCCATAGTCACATACTGTTCTAACCCTCAGGATCTGGAGGTCTGTGATTAGATGCCATTAAAAATATGGTGATACTGATTTTTTACTTGCCTCCTTAACCAACCTAATCCAAAAATTTGAACGTGTTTGGGATGTATTTTGCTTGGATTAATTTTTTTTTTCTCCTTAGCAAGTTCTCTCTAACCTTATCTTTAGTGGAACAGAAATGTTCTTTGTTACTGCCTGAAATTTACAGAAAATTCAGAAATGGAACTGTAAGGGGTGTTGAAATAGATAATACTGCTGGTCAGCATGATAAGATAGCCTTCCTGTTGAATTAGTCAAATACAGATTGCATCTGGTATGGGGTATGGCACTGTCCCTAGAACAGGATGGTGTATTTCTGATGAATTCTAGATTTTGCCTGAAGCAGCAGATTTGATATCTAAGAGAAATTTTCAGTTCATGTTGAACACATTCATGTTATGTAACTGTGAGCCATCTCATTTAAAAGTGAAGACTGATGAACAGAAAAATGTATGCTGGAAATCCCTGGGACTAGGGATGGGTTCTATTAGAATGAAGATTTCTGTTACTGCTGCAGAAAGAATGTAGTTTTAAAGCAATAGTAAGTGAAAAATAAAGTAACATGAGGCAAAAGTCCCTTCTTTCCGTGAAATGTGGGAGGAATGACTTGAATCCACTATGAGATAGAGGAGTAAGATGACATTCTTGGTTAGAGTGACTGAAGGAAGACAAGCGTATGGGAAGTAAAAGAAGGAGCTTGCTGCAGTTTTAAGTTGAGCAGAATGAAACAAATGGCATAGTATTTAGGTGGCGCGTGAAATTAGAGGTCCAGCACTGACCCCCATTAATTTGCAGAGCTCGAATTTACTTGGTCCTGCTGTAAGTACACTCTGCTAGCTCCATTTCTGTAAAAAGAAATGACCCGTTATATGAAGAGGCTTACATACCTTTTAGACGTCCATAGTCTGTACCCACATGCAATCTGTTTTAAGTAATCTCATCTGTACTAGGTCAGGAATAAAGAATTGATTTCACAACAAGAATCCAGTATTATTTATTCTTTCTATTTGTAATAACGCACTATGGTTGGTGTACTCTTTTATTGCTAAACCTCGCTGCATATTGAACTCATTTAATGCAATACAGTGGTCAACAATTGCAAAATTCTTTGCTGTTAGTAGAATAGTTTATATGTTTAAATGGAATAATGCCCAAAAAATAGCATGGATCTGGGTCTATAAAATAAAAGATAAAGTAACAAAGGCCAGTGAATTGTTCCTTAGAATCCATTATATTAAAGAACAGATAGCCTGAGCAGGAAGAGTGTGTCTACCTTTTCAACTAAATTCAAAGGCTGTTGATGTTAAAGTGTTACTTTTTTGGACAGTGTTGAAAAGCAGAGGACAAATGCATGCACTCATCAGACCACATTAATAAAATCTGGCTTTTCTTTCTTACTGCTAATGCATATGAATACATTAATACCAAGAATACTAGCCATAAATAGGTAAAAAATAGCTTCCATTAATTAACCTGACATTTAGAACCGGAGCTTAGTCACAGATGAAGGGAAGACCATTTAATTGTCTTCAGTTAAATGTAGTGTATGAAGGGATTTCTCCAAAGTACGGTAACTTCTTATTAAATGTAAAATAATTTGGAGGATGGCTCAAGGAATCTATTTTTGAAATTAAATTTTCAAGAGGACAATTCTCCACTTTAATGAGTTTTGTGATATTTGTATTAGGTAAGAATTGCTTCATAATTTCAGAACACATCTATTTACTCCACATACCTATATGTAGTTATTGCATTCTAATCTGTAATTCCATTCAGCATTCATCCTACCTTGCAATTTAGTTTTCTTGATGCTGGAAATGTAAAAAAACTTCATAATAATGACTTCAGATATGTCTTTTTCATCCAGGATTTAGAGATGGGTGTGACATGCAACTGAAAACATTACTCACCTAAGCAGTAAAAAGAAAGTTATTCTAGTTCTTTTTTTCACCTTTACGTAGTCTTTCTCTGAAAAGATGGAGAAATAGAATTTTTAATGTAGACTTTTACACAGTGATGTGTAAGATGTAAGATTTTCCTAGCATCTAATTTGGGAACACTCATATATAACTATCTATGTGATCTTTTTTTAGCTGTTTTGGAATGGAAATCCTCTCAATAGTGTCACTTGTGGTATATTAATGTGGCTATTTGTACCAACAGATCCTTTGAATTTCAGATGGAAATATTTACTGCATCAGTTTTCTTCTCCAAAAGAAAACTCTCTCTTCTTTGTTTCCACTTTGCAAATCCTATATCCCACAACAAGAAATATAAAAAGAAGCTTTTCTGGAGTAATATACAAATATCATATCACAGTTCTGAAACTTTTCTCATTGCAAGCAGACTTATTTTCTTACCTTAATGAAAGTATAATCAATTTTTGTAGTTCTGTTCCACTCGTCTGGCACCTCTTCTTATTTTAGGGAACTCATTTTTGGTAGCCTTTCTATACAAAACAGTGGCATCTTCCAGATGACCAAAATTTTATTTCCCTGAAAATGCTCAGAACCTGATAGCCAAAACATCAGAAATTCTTGGTTGAATGGTAGTTCACCCTAGAGTGAATTTATTTTGCAGGCACAATAAAGCTTATCTGAAATAGTGCCTGTTAAGACTTCTCCTTTAGTTAAGTCATCTGAAAATTTAATTCCTACTGACATCCAGGAAAGATGTCATGATGTAAGGAAATGTGCAAGGTTCCTGTTGGTTTTAATTTAGTAGTGCCTGGCTATTCTTTTTTGAAAGGAAGATGTTATAGTACAACTCCCTTGGCATGATTTTGGATTGGATTGTATAGTGTGGTTATTTGCAAAGAAACGTAGAAGAAATAATTCAAGTAGTTGTATCTTAGTTGCCCGTAAATAAATAGAGGTCTTTCACATCTGCTCAGATTTCACTGGTTGATATTTACTGTCCTCAGTCAGTACACAGTCATATTAGTTTTCTTTCCAAGGATCTGGATCAGGCTGTCATACCAAATAAAGAATACACCAGAGGAAGAGTTTGGCAGCTCAGTAGACATTTATTTCTAGAATATGTAGGTACTAAAATTTTTATTCCTTGGCCTTGGGACAAAGTTCCATCTGTTTGAGTTACTGTTGTGTGAGAATCCAGTTACCTCATGTTCCTTCTTTGGATGGTACAGTGGTTGGAGTAGATGGTTTTCAAGAATGATTTCGCAAGCCCTCCCTAAATTCACTTGTATTAAAATTCAGGGGTTCAAATACCTCCTAATCCCAAATTTGCTCAGTTTGTTATTACTTCTTAAAGCTGCATATGAGAAACTCCTACCAACACCAGTTGATTATCTACAATGTTTATTGCTCGTCTGATCTACATTACAGAATTTGTAACTGCATGTATTATGCATACATTGAAATGCATAGATGAATAGGGAAGTAGTTTTATGCTTTGACAATGGAGAATAGAATCAGGGAGTAGTTTGCCTGTCCTGATTCTAGGCCTCTTTGTAGTACATCAGGGAAAAAGACTGCAAAACTGGAAAGTCTTTCTCTCTATTTTCCTTATGGTTATCCATCCACTTTGGCAACCTTTTATGTTAACAGGCTTTTCCCAAAACAGAGGGTACAGAAACGCCATCTGTAGTTTGTTACAGAGGTTGGACTGGAAACCTGTAGAAGCTATTGCAAATCTTCAATTAACTCGGGAAGTGAATGGCCACTTTATTGCAGTTGCAAGAGGAAATGCTTAATAGTAACTGCTACATTGGAAGAGGACTGCTCTGTTGAAGTACTCAGCACAGCCTGAGAACATATACTTTAAAGGCATACTGTATACTACTGTTTCTTCCTGCAGATCTCTCTATTGCCATTTTCTCCTTGTATTTCATGTCTGCATGTATCCCTGCTTTTGTAGCAGACGTTAGCTGAATACTATTACCAGAACAGTGCTGCCATTATTTCCAGTGATTATTTCCAGTTCAACTGATTTTTAAAAGCAGTTGTGTAAATTTTAATTGTGTTCTGGGGGCAGAGGGGGTGGGCAGGGGAGGGAACAGGGAGGAATGGGGTTAAGCACTTGTCAGTTTTGTAAGAGGCTGCATCTCTCAGAACCGGTAAAAAGGATGCTGGGAGGGACGTAAGATGCTGATTGTAACTTGTAAATATAGACTTGAAGAATCTTATGGCTGGATTTTGTCCTAGTCTTATGCTGTGGTAGTAAGGAGACAAATCAGTCTGTGAGTGTGTTATTTCAGGCACTGTTTGTTCTTATCCGGCCTGCTGATGCCTTTGAACAGTGGCTGTACACTGGCTGTCGCTTCATCTGTGGGTTTTTTCACTCTGGGATGATACAGGTAGTGGCAGAATCCTGTAGGAAGAGATTTGGTAACTTGACAAAATGCTTATGAAATACTTGGCCATTGCTGCGCAGAGTTGATTAGCACATACCACTTCCACCTTGTAATGAGGTTTTCCAATGTTGGTCTAGAATGGGAGGCAGTGAGTATTTTGTGGAACTTTGTGAATATAGAGAGCTGTATCTCACCAGCTGATTCTGACAAACTGATGGGCCTTTTTTTATTTTTCTGAAAAATTAAATTTTTTTTGTGTTCTGTAAGACTGTAAGCTAAATGTTTAGCTAAAGTATATTAAGCAATTGGTAAATGCAATTTTTGCTGGGAATTTGAAGCCTTGCTGTCTTTTTTCCAGTAGAAGAAAATTTTTAGATACATTATTGTTATTGTACCTGATTTCAGGATACTGAAAGGGCAATTTTAACATTGTTAATGTTTTAAAGTTTGTAATTGTATTATTTTTCAGGACCTGCATTATTAATCATTAATATTGATATTAAATCAATGCTATTTAGCAATGCTGAATTTAATTCCTTTAACTTTTTGAGACAACATCTGGAGAAGACGTACGGGACTTCACGAAGGTGCTGAAGAATAAGTTCCGGTCAAAGAAGTATTTTGCAAAGCATCCCCGACTTGGCTACTTACCTGTACAAACAGTATTGGAGGGTGACAACCTGGAGACGTAAGCTTGATTTGTAGAGTAATTGCTTCTGGAGTCACTGTCCTGTTATATTGAAAACAAGAACCTGAAACTCAAGAAATAACTAAAGTTGCAGAACCTTGTGTTGTATTATTTTATATTAATTGTTTCACATTATTTTCTGATCTTGCCTATTATTTTTAAATTAACATATTTTTTACTTAGATTTTCATAAGCACTTTACTATAAAGCCATGGACTTTATAACATCCATGACAATGGACCAAGCAGGTGATGTTGAAGGGGGCTGAGTGGCTGTTTTACAGAGAACACTTTTAAGGAGTCTGGGCTTTTGGAACTGCGCTGCTTATTTGGTTATGTCAAAATTCCTAGAATTAGCAATCTCTGAGTTAATTAGGGTCCTAGAGGCATCAGAAATATAGGTGGCCTAATCAGAGAGAGCACTCTGTGTCTCGACAGTATTATTTATGGTGCTGACAGGAAGCGCTTTACTTAATATACTTACTTGGTAGTTGTCAGCAGAAGACACCCTTACAAGAGCAAAATTATGATGTGTTGACAGGGCACTGGTATTAGTTTTATGGATTGACTGTCCTTCACATCCTGGAGTCTGTGGCACTACAGCACTGTCTGAAACATGGGAACACTTAGCTAACAACAGCTCATGTGAGGCTTCAGCATAGGTGCTCTGCTTTCACACAGCAGTTCAGTGGCATTTCCCATGCTCTTGGTTTCATGGCTGGAGGGCTGTGCATTTTATTTACAATAAGCAAAAAAAAACCTTCTCATTAGCAGTTTAAGGAACAGGAGGAAGTTATCTGAGAGCTAGCATTATCGATGTCCTGGCTTCTAAGGAAGCAACGCTCGTTCAAGTGTTCAAGTGTTAAAATGATACCCACTGGGGCAGTCTTCAGCTGCCACCAACACGGGAAAACAAAGATGCTTTGATGTGATGAAAGTTTGCCACTGCTGCCAGAAATTGGAATGTCAAAACTGTAATCACAGGTCAGGATAAAACTCTTTTGGTCCAATCATGTGGGAAATATACAGATAAATTGCCAGCACCATGCTGAGGAAACTGTTGGTATTGGTTCTCTGCCCTGCAGGTGGCAAAACTCAGTAATACATTCCTTTTAATAAAAAGATTAAAGAAAATAAAAAATCCTATAGAGTTACTCAAGTGTGAGAATGTAATACAATATGTATTTACCTCTGATTATTTTTATGTATAAGGAAAATAAGCATTGATAACTATGACTTATAGTGGAATTTTTTATATTGGTTGTGCTTTTTTCAGCACTATTTATAATTTTTTTTAGTTAGTTAAACATGACTGATTCAGTACTTTAGTAGAATTTAAATGAATCTACTATGGTTTATGAACTGCGGTTCAATCAACACTGATTTTGGTTTTTCTTTAAACTGATATTTATTTAACAAAACAAAGTGTGTAAGTCAGTCTTCTGTACCTCTGTGATACATGGCAGTATCTGTTACTGTCTCTTCTGCATCAATTGTTGCTGATGCAAATTGTCTGGGTGTGTTGCTGGTCAAAATATTTTGTGTTTCTCCAGCTTCCACTTTCTTAAATGATGCTACAGTTGTTTCATAATTTTATGCTTTTTTTTTCTCTCTCTCTCTCTTCTTTCTTTTTTTGTGTCTTCTTTACAGTCCTATCACTCTCATCAGTATGTGGCCAGAGCAATATGAGTGAGTACGCAGAACCCCTTTGTCTGGAAAGCCTAGTATGCTGATTGTTCGGGTTTTTTTAGCTCAGTTGCAACTAACCTGATGTGCATGAACTATAAGGCATGGCTAACCCAAAGCAGTAACACTGTCGGGAATATTTTGAATCTATTTATTTGTCATCAGTCTAACTTAATTTTAAAATAATATTCTCTATAGCATTAATTGCTTTAGGCATCACTAATTATTTTTTTTATTATTATTTTTAAACTAGTCCTTCCCAGTCTCCACAGCTGTTTCATGATGACACGCACTCCAGGATAGAGCAGTACGCTACAAGGTAAGAGGCACGGTTTCTCACCAGTACATTGCGTTTTCTGAGTGATTCCTGTAGTTTTTAATATACACTACTAGTTGGGTATTATTTATTAAAAAGATATAATTCTCTGTACTCAGAAGTAAGTAAAATGTTTTTAAATCATTAGCTTCTGATTGCAGTCATATTGAATGTAAAATAGATGTGTTAAATCTATCATCTCATACAGAATGGAAACTCTTGCAGAATTACATTAGTTCTTAAAATGTGCCTTTTTTTGTTTGTTTCTTCTTTTCTTCTTTTTTAGCCTTTAAAATAAACTGAACTTGTTGGATGTGTAGGTTTTTCCACTAGTTTTAGATCCAGGGTTTTGTTTTCTTCTGTGACAGGTTGACACTGTCCATTACTGTTGATTTTAGCACGGCATATAATAGTTACAAATGTTTTATGTTCTTTCATGAGCTTTCATGGGATCACCCGAGTCCTTTCATGATAAAATGTCTATTATGCCAAGTCCATCTCAATCTTTTTGTGTTTTGTTGAACTCTCTTCTGTACATTCAGAGCTGGTGATCACATAATTGTTAATGTTGGAAAAGACCTCTAAAATCATCAAGTCCAACTGTTAACCAGCACAGCTGTGTGAACCACTAAACCATGTCCCCAAGTGCCACACACACATTCCTTTTGAATGCTTCTGGGGAAAGTGATTCCACCTCTTCCCTGGGCAGCCTATTCCAATACCAGACCACTTTTCAAGGAAGGAGTTTTTTGTAATATCCAATCTAACCCTTCCCTGCTGCAACTTGAGGCCATTTCCTCTCATCCTGAGTTAAGAATGTGATGATAGTGAAGCACTAACCAGAGGTACCCTCTCAAAAATAAATTCCCATACATGGGAACTGACTAGGCTTTTCTTTGGGGGTCTTTATTGTTGTATCTGATCTCCACAACTAATGAACAACCTTAACTTTTTCAGCTTTTTGGCTTCAAATTCAGGGCATATGTTTAAGTTAACTGCATTCATATTTGTGAGCACCATAAGAAATCTTCAGTGCAGTTTTTTAAATGCCTACGATATGCTACATACAATGTTTGCAGCAGGAGAAAATAGAACAGGAAGTAAGACTGAAGGGCTACCCACAGTCACCCTAATTTTTTTGTTTTCCCCACAGCGAATATTTTCATCTTTCATTAGTGTTACAGGACAATGACACACAAAGTCATTTTAGAACTTTTCAATTATTTGGTACGTGGTATTCATATAGAACACCCAATGTTTCTTTGAATCTATAAAGCCATACTGTAATCAATTAAAACCCCTGGACCAAATAAATCAAACTTCTCTAGAAAGATTTTAAAATTTTCTGTCTCCCTATGTCCTTTTTTCAGCCAATACTGTGGCTTTTTGTGCCTAGATGAAGCTCAAATTCTGGATTCACATTAATAATCCAGGGAGATCCTAGGTGCAATACCTGTTTTATTTCTCCTCTCCCTCGGCTTTTACCAGTTCTGCTTCTGGTGCAGTTTAATATATGTGGAGAGCACTGAGTGTTCCTACGTTTTTTATGTATGTCTTTGTGTACGTATTTCTTTCCTGGAATATTGAATAGATAGAAATTTCTGCTGTGATTTTAAAGAGCTGTGTGACATTATATATACAGTCAAATAGTCTAGTGCTTTTAGATTAATTCCTTCCAAAATGAGAAACTATAGGCAATGACTCCCTGTAATTACACTGCTTTTTGTGTTGTTTTCCAGGACTTGTCTGTCCACAGTGTGATATTTTCAGATATTTTATAATTTCAGATGTTATGTGTGCTATATTTAAAAAAAAAATCATTCTCTTTTGTTAGTCCAGCTTCATAAAATTCAAAAAGAAAACCATCTGCAAAACCATCTCTTTAATTTTACCATGAGAGCTGTGGTAATGCTGATGATAATTATACTGGAGATAGAAAATACACTTGTTCTTCATTGTGTGGCAAGTAGAATTAGTTAATCATAGCGTAAGTTTCTCGTAAGAGTCCTCTGGATTATAGTTTTTTGTCACAAAATCTAGGAGTTTATTTCTAATCATGTATACAAAGATTGCCGTATCTGAGCTGTTTCTAAGCAGAACTGATCTTCACACTTCCTCTGTTTAAACTGTGCAGCCTGTTCTCTGAAAGTCATGGTCTTTCGCTGCCTTTCAGGCTCGCGCAGATGGAAAGGACCAATGGCTCCTTCCTCATGGACAGTAGCTCCACCACGGGAAGTGTGTAAGTAACTCAGACTTATTAAGGCACTCAGGAACTTTGGTTATATGGTATCATCTTCATAAGTTCTAACACAGGACTTAGTCCCATTGAAAGCAGCTAATAAGTATGACCCCAAGGATGCCTGCATAAATTTAATTTTCCAAACACTAATTGTAGAAATTGATGATGTTCGCTTGGCAATGTATGGGAATTCTACATTTGTCAGCCATTCTGCTTCAATATTTCATGGAACTGGTAAAAAGTCATAGCTCTGTAGGTTCTAGTTTGTAATCCTTTTCTGCTTTTACCACAGCATAAAAGAAATTTTTCTATGTTAGACAATAGAGTGGGTAAAAAGCCCCAGACAAATTTCTCATTGAAATAAAAAAAATCTGTGTTTTGAAGAGTCTGCAGAACCAGAATAGTCTTGCTACCTCTTGTTTATGTTTCAGTTTGCCGTCTGCTGATCCATCTGTTTATACCTGGGGATATAAACCTAGTCCTATGTTAATTTTATCGATACAGTTTTTTTTTTAATTATGTGTCACTTTTATTGTAAAAACCTTCATTAAAATGCATTGATGAACCTGGAAGGCATGGAAGCCCTTGAATAGCTGATGAATGAAATGCTATTTTTTCAATGTGAAAATATACGAATGTTTTAACCTCACTATATCGTCAGTTCAGTTCATTAAATCAGTGTAGTAAGACTAAATTATTAAAAAATCAGCATTTTTAAATAGGAAACCAAAGTTCTTGTTCAGCTTTAGTTCAGAAATGCTATTTGTCTCAGTAAGACTTTCATTTACTATTTTAAAATCTAATGATGACATTATTATAAGTAATAAAATCTAATCATGAAATATTGTACCTATTATTGTACTCCCAGTTTGAGGTTTAAAATACTTTGCTTCAAATAAGCACATGAACCCCTTTAAACATTTCCTCTTTCCTGATTAATTGACGCTGTTTACATACCAAATAAAACTTTTTTCATGTGAACTGTTTTCATGTGTTTCTATCATTGGCACACTCACCAGTGAGAGAAGTGCAGCCAAAATATTCCCTTTTGATTTCCCTTAAAAAAAAAAAAAAAAAAAGAAGAGCAAACATACTGCCATGTGGCAGGGAAGCTGAAAATTAAGGCAGCTGAATGTTCATACACTTGAGTTGTGTATTTTGCAATTAATGAGCCTATGCATATATACAGGCTGAAGAACCACCCACCCATCCCAATGGTAAAAGAGGGGTACATGTGCTTAATTTTTACTGGCAAATCACCTGTTGATTTTAATCAATTCCCCCCTCATCTGTAAAAATCACCTTTATTTTAGAAAAAGAATTAACATAGCTTGTGTATCAACATGTGAGGGGGACCTCTGAATTTGGGCCTCAGTCCTGTTGTCAAAGGGGGACTGTTAGATAAAAAAAATATGGATGAGAAAGTAACTTTGTACCCAGCAGCACCTTCTGTTTTATTTGCATATTATAAAGTATGCTTTCGTTAAGGTGTAAATACTGACGTACTTGAAATTCTGACGGCCTGTGGTCCTGGACTACTGTCATGGAATCATTTAGGTTGGAAAAGACCTTTAAGATCATTAGCCCAACTGTAAACCATACTTCTGCCAAGTCCACCACTATACCATGTCCCTTAGTGCCAAATCTACACCTTTTAAATACCTCCAGGAACGGTGACTGAACCACTGCCATGGGCAGCCTGTTCCAATGCTTGGCAGCCCTTTTCCTGAAGAAGTTTTTCCAGGGATCTACAGAGCTATGAAGTTTGTATCCCAGTTTGTATCAGAAGTTGCTGAAACACTGGGAATTTAGGATTATACTTTTATAATATAGCTTTTACAGTACTCTTTCAAACTTTCAGGAAATAATTACTGGTTTGGAATTCAAATTCTTTGCTTCTCATAATCGGAGTTATGTTTTGTGAGCTTATTTTTATTGGTCATGAGTAGTCCTTCAGTTTGCTGTGAACCTAGAACAGGGGCAGAGTTCCGCCTAATACTGAAAGTTTCTGCTTTGGTCTTGTCAGGTTCACAAGTTCATCAAGAATACTTCTAGCACTTTTCATACTTCAAAGATGTAAAGAGTCATCTACGTTTGAATAAGAGAACTGCTGTCTGACATAATGAGTTTATTTTCAGGAATGTTTTTCTATATACCATTTGATTAAGAAACCATTCTTCAAAGGTAGTTCTTGAGTTTTCTTGAATGTCATTGTGACTTCTAAGTTTTTCTAACCCTCCCCTTCCCTAAAGATATGTGAATTCCATTAAAAAACGCATTTTCCTTAATTAGAAAAAAACTTGTAGTTAGCAAAAGAAAAAGGCACAGTGTCTGCTGTAATATGTCCAGCTTCTTAACAAACATTCTAATGCTCTCATGCATGAATTTTCTGGTACAAATACATTGAATAAAAATGTAATTCATGTAATTTTCTCCATTAAGCAGTTCTAAATGTTTAGGCTAGACTGTTGTGATGAATTTTCTTTTAATTTTTAATTTTTTAATTTATACAAAAGCATCTCTATCTTTGAAGCAGACTTCCATGTTTACAAATGAAGATGAGCACAAGATAAAAATGAGGTCTTTACAAAAAAAGGATAATAAATAGTGCCCCAACAGGAAACTAGGACAAGCATGTATCTGTCTTATTCCTGTAATGTATGAACTAACCTATCCAGCCCATACTGGATTTAGTTGCACTGAATGCAGTGTAAGTACTTACAGTATAAATGTAAATGTTTAGTAACTGATTAATGCCTTTACTACCAGTTATCTTCATGTCTGCAGCACTGCTGATGCTGTTTCACACTCATTTTAAGGCGGAGTTGGAACATATGTGAAATTTTATCTGTGTTACACTTTTTACTGGGCACTGCTACACAGCTGGAGCCCCAATATGTAGTGCCCGAACACTTTGACATGATGTAAGTTGTTAAAGGTATCTTGTCAGAATAAGAAATTAGTTTCACATGATGGTAAAATTAGTAGAAGAACAAGTAGGTTAAAGCATTTTGGAGTACCTTCTTCTACCTTATTCTACTATTTCTCATAGCATCAGTAGGTCAAGGTACAATTTATCTGGACAAGAATCCATGGTGCTTTGTATGAGAGCTACAGCAAAAATAAAGTTGTCAAGAAAGTAAGTTCACAAATAGCTATTTGAAATTGCTATTTGAAATCCAATTTAGCCATCAGTTTTTTTAGATAAAACAATGCACTGATGATAAGTGGCAGTCAGGAGATCTGAATCTTTCTTTCCACAGCATAGGCCGATAAAAGGGAAGTTATATGCAGCTTTATTTGCCTCTTGCTTCCTCTATGCGTGATACATGTTTTGGAATGTATTGAAAATATATATCCACAAAGAGAACAGGGTATTTCAAAAGCTGTTTTCCCTGGTCTTCTTTGTTGGAGTGTTTTTTTCCTTGGAGATGTACTTCTTTCAAGTCTGACCTTCTGGGATGTCTTGCTTGCTGCTTTCTGCTGTGGTGAAATGCAGAAAAAGAACTGCAACCTCTGCTGTCGAAGGACTTTGTGCACTTCTAGTTTTTTCTCAAGCATACAGGGTTTTCAGGAGAATAAGCACCAAGAAAGAGTGAGGAATTTATTTTGACATGATGCTTTTATTTTGTTTGGCTGTTGCCATCTCCCACCACTTCTGCAGCACAGAGTCCCAGATTCCCAAAATGGAAGTATTTGCCTGGCATAGAGCAATGACCTTATGTCGTGGATCATTTGAAGCCCTGTGCTACTAATGAATCTATTCTAATTATAGTCATGAGGTTTGTTGATGCAGGTTCAAGGTTCTGTTGTTTTGAGCTAGTAATTTTGCAAGACGGACCAGAGGTGTAGAACACATGGTAAAAATACACTTTTCCTTCAGAAGACATCTTTTATCAAGTGCTTCCTCCAGCCTGTGAAAAAGCCCGCTGTCAGTTGCAATGTGCGATGCCTAAAAAAAGAGCAATCAATATTCACAGCCTGTCCAGTATGGTTTCTGAGACTCTGAACCAGTGGGAGAGGAGAGAAATTAAATTTCTGGACCAAATAGCTGTGAGACCAAAATATAAAATTATCTGTATTTAGCTGTGTTGGTCTTAGCTACTGTATCACATTACAGTCAAAAGTATCTAAGCATTTACCAGTAAACCCCTTTTTTAAGGCATTTCTAAGTGTCATTAAAAAATGACGTTATTTCTAATGTGAAATTTTGGCAGGATGTCTCAGATTTAACAAATACAAATAAATAGAATAAACCCAGCTTTACAGAGCCCTATTTTAAAAAGATCTGGTTTAGATGACCTATATATTTATTTATAAATTAATTCATCATTTTAAAATGTAGACAGCAGCTTTTTGATACCTAATTAAAATAACCAGACTAAACTAGATCAAGTGAACCTGTCCTGACATCATCAACACCCTTGCACAAAAGAAGGCTGTATGTGTAGTTACACCATATCAGTTAAATTAACATGTAAACAGTGTTCTGAAGCCTGGAGGGTAAAGCTGTGTTCTCTCACTAGCCTGCTTTAACACTGTGTTTCTGCACTCACTGAGGGTGTGACATTGAATTGCCAGCACTCTTGGAGCAGTTTCAGTCACAGTGAGAATATTCTGCACCTTTTGCAGGTCTGTGCAGCAGAGTTTGAAGTCCACAGGGGTTACATCACTTTGGCAAAAATGTAGTTATAAAGGGTAGAGGTTTTTTGTCAAGATAGCTAAAGGGTGGAGAAGTACCCTGAGGTTTTCATTATCACATTAGGATCTGATCCAAACTCTATTAACTGCAATAGCCTTTGTTTTAGTTTTAGTTTCCCAGATTACTCAAGTATTGAAGAAGAAAAAGCATTTATAAACTCTTTTTTTTTTTTTTTGTGAGTAAGAAAAAGGAAAAAAAAAGGAGCACTGTTCTGTTTCCTTTTTCAGCTAACGCTGTTGGATATCTCTATATTGAAAGACTTAATTGCATATATAACCTCAATTGTATTTAAATTATATAAATGTATTTAATGAAAATTCATTAAATTTATTGATTTGCAGGGAGGATCCATGTTGTCATTTCTTTTCATGACTGTAGTACTGACTACAGCCAAGACAGAGAGGAAATAAGTGAATATACATTATTTTCTTTGAACTTTCTACTAATTTTTAAAATCAAAACTCAGTAATTAGGTTCCTAATCCAGTGGGTGGAACTGTCACAGGCTATAATTTTTTTGTTGTTTGAATTTTTGGGGAGAGGGGAGCATGGTGTTACTTGATGTACATTTCTTTGATTATAATAATCTAAATTTTCAAGTCTTAGTGAGAAGTTGGAAAATGGAAAACCCCATGATAGCTTTGGGTAGATAATGAATTACTATTCTTAAGAAGAAATAGTTTGGTATGCTTCTATCCTAGGATGTCTTCAGTAAAAAGCCTGTCTTAAGCAGTACTACAAAAAACCAAATTGTTTTGCTGAATGATAGAAGTACTTTTCCAAGGGACACGAGATTCTAAGAGGAATCAGTATTTATTGAATCTTTTGCTATTTTTTCTTACTTGTCTTAATACTGATGATGCTGTTAAATAGTATCGATATATTGAACTACCAAAAAAAAATCTGTGTTCAACAGGATAAAATAGGGTCTTCCATTACACAAACAACATGTATGCAACTCTCATTTTGTCCCAAGAGTTTGAAAGAGAAAACATCCAGCCCATGTGCATGGCCTGTAAAACATCTTATGTGTTTTACTTGTACAGGCATTTATTTATAGATTATTTCTCACCACAGAAATTACTGCTGTTTCTTCCAAGGTATACTTTTCTAAATAACTGGTTTCATCATTCATTTGGACATTGTACATTTTGATCTTCTGTGATGAAAGATGTTAAATTGACTGCCAGGAAATTTTAAAAAGTATCTTGAAAAGGTCCATTACACTTTTATTTGGAAAATAAATGCTTCTGATTTTTTGAATGTGCTTTAAAAGGCAGTCCTTGAGGAAAATTTTCATTCCATAATTAACTAATAGCAGAATTTGTGGCTGCTCCTTTCTAACAACGGGAAGAAAAAGGTTACCACAAGAAATGTTTTTAATATGAAAAAGTCTCTTTTTCAGACAGTATCTGAACATGTGTATGCATACTGCCCATGTGTGTGTTGTCCGTGCTTTAACTGTAAAAGATCTTTAGGGTAAAGTTTGTAAGGAAAATACTTCGTAGTTTCATAGAGTATGCAGTCTCTGATTTATAGCCAATCAAATAAGATGATTGCAAGGAGGGTTTTCTTCAGCAGTCATGCTCCTGGAGCAATTTCTCTCTTAAAAAAAATGAATAGTATATGGTTTTTTCTGCTGTTGATTTACCATTCTTGAGTAAGCAAGCAAGCAAACTGGTTTTAAGATATGGTATCCTTCACTTTCTATCCATCTGACTTTATTTATGGAGAAAAGCCAGCAACTAGGGAAGTAAGGCACATCTATACAAAACCTCATTCACTTGGGTATTAAAGCATAATGGAAAGTGTCAGGACTTCTGTATCTCTGTACCAGGAAGTAATTTCATGCAACTCAGGACGAGGACAGTGTTACAGTTTATTTCTGTCCCTGAATCTGTAAGGAGGAGATCTACTGCCATGCAGAATTTCAAGATACTGTATGTGTATATCAAAACAGAGGGAGAAAAAATGGAAAATATAGGGCTAATTCCTGTAGCATTGTTTTTAAAGCATTATCTGTCCCTTTGAGGAGTGCAGTGTTAGCTAGATACTTGATGATTCATAACTTTATGACTTCTTGAAGAATTCTGTAGGGATCTTTTTTTTTCACTAATTTTATTAGATAAATTGAGCACACTGAAATTATCTCCTAAAATATTGAAAAGTCATCTATTTATGGTTATTAAAAAAAAAGGAACTAGCAGATAGCTTGTTTGTTTTATTTACTTCTAAGGCATTTCAAATCAGTCATCTTTATTTTATATTATCTCTGATTCTTGTTTTCATATTTCTTTTCGAACCACCAGCAGCATTTGCTCTTTATGCATACATTAAACTAAACTGATCTTTTACACTACTACAGATAAATCCTTTTTCCTGTACGTTGTGTGTTTATACCATTTTCTTTCAGTATGTTTCTTAGGCTTAATTCCTTCTCTCTTAGTCCTTTTTCATAAACAAACCAAATCCCTCAGCTTGACAGAGATGTTTGCTCACATAATAAATGCTTTACTGCTCTGTCTTTATCTGTGTTATTTTATTGTTTTAGAGAGGATGAGCATGCCCTTATCCAGCAATATTGTCAGACGCTGGGAGGAGAGTCACCTGTGAGTCAGCCACAGAGTCCTGCTCAGATACTCAAATCGGTGGAGAAGGAAGAGCGAGGAGAGTTGGAGCGTATCATTGCTGACCTTGAGGAAGAACAAAGGTCTCATAATCATTCTACTGGTGTCTGAATTGTCACTTCACTGTTCTTTGAGCCATGCATGTACTATATTGGAGATAAGAAAGACCTAGGAGTCATGATTTTAGAAAAAAACCCCTCAATCAAGGCATGTGTTGTGCATAGCCTGCCTCTGTTAAGTAGAAGAGGGAGAGTCTGTGAAGAAATAATTTATTTTACTTCTACATCATTGCCTTTTTTTTCTCCCCAGTAAACCACAAGTCAAGGCATTGTCTTTGTATGAGCTGTTTGTGTTAGTTGAAGATGATAACATCACTTGATCTAAGAAGTTTTTTTTGTTTTCATTTACTTGATCAAGTCATCATTCATTTCCTCTTTTCAATATACCAGGAGTCTGCAGATAGAATATAAGCAACTAAAGGAGCAACATCTTCAGAGAGCAATAAACCCTCTTGCATCACCTCCTGATTCTGTTGTGTCACCTCAGCATGCTTCTGAAGATGCCGAGCTCATTGCTGAGGCTAAACTCCTGAGGCAACATAAAGGTCGCCTGGAAGCAAGGATGCAGATATTGGAAGATCACAATAAACAGTTGGAGTCTCAGCTTCACCGGCTACGGCAGCTACTTGAGCAGGTACTTGTACGCTGATGTCTTTCCCCTGTGTTGTTGCTGCATGATGGATTTCTTGATGGAACAAAGGCATGGAAATTTTACTGCAGATATTTTGACCATACACTCTTGGTCTGTTGCAATCAATCATTTCTAATGTGAAGAGGTATGTTTTCGTACCCCATAGTATAAGCCATGGTGAAAGTCAAATGAGCACAAAATAATTACAAGTACTGGAGTGATCATCGTAGATTAGGAAACATGGAGAACAACACAAAGAAAGAGCAATAGGTTTTCATTAATTAAAATGCACAGGAAGAAAATATATGCCTTACTCAAGTAATGGTGCCAGTTGCACCCTGTGTTTGACTTCATTTTCCTCATCTTTCCTTAAATAATTTGTTTCTTTTTTGTCATGGTTAGTCACTCAAACCTCTCTTAGCATGCCAGAGACAGATGGCCAAAGATAGCTCTGAAATGCAAAGGAACAATTTGTTACGTTAAAAATCTAGTTCCTCTCGGGTTAGCGTATTTAGACCAATGAACCCCAGCAAAATGGTCTTGCACACAATTAAATGCTGGAGGCAACAGTTTTTTAGCAAATGCTGGAGACTGTACAGTGTCTTTGTTGGGGGAAGGAATGTTGATTGCTTTTGAAGTCAGCATATGCACATCTAGATTATAAAAATACCTGCAGCAGCACATTCCAGGTGTCGTTAGAGACATTAGTTAGTACTATATCTTGTGTGGAAGCTTGAATGGTGAAGATAAATTTGTAAGGATGTTTTCTCCCAACCTATCATTACACTAGGGTCAGAGTACAGTAAGGCAAATAATTCCCCCCATCCGTTAGTCAGGTGACTGGCTGTATGTAGTAGAGGATTGAACTAAGCCAAGAAACAGACTGCGTAAGCCAGGTATCAAAATGGCCTAAGTTCCTGCTGGAGATGATACTCTCATTACAGGGATTAAAGTATTTATTGTTTGTTTGACTGGCTGACTTTGCCATTTTTTCTAGGCAGTTTTGCCTCAGTAGGATTAAGATGCATCTGTTCCGATGGCTTCCCGACCCCTCTAGCAAAGTAAATTTTTTGTTGCTACTGTTATTCTAGCATCTTTAATTAGTCTTTGAGTAGCTTAAATATTTAACAGGGAAGATTACAACTGGTGCAACTGTTAACAATAATTCATGAAGTAAGGATCTTGAGATCTGTGGCCATTATGAGGCCTTTCAGAGAGGGATTTATAATCTTCAAAGAAGCGGATGTTGAATAGAAACACTGAAATTCTGCCAAACCCACAGTCACTTTCAGCTTAGTGCTTACAGCAGAAACTTGTTCACCCTTTAAAACTTTTTTTTTCCTAATGTAGCTGTGGATGATCTTACAATTTTGTAATCCTAACATTCTTAGTAAGGCCTTTAGGGTATACAGGTGTGTTGTTATACAGTGGGTAGGAGGAGAGGCAGTAGTTTCTTTTTATCATTTCTACCTTTGGAATTTTCTAGGCATTCTGCAGCTTTTCATTTCAAATAGGGTAAAGTGGAACAGAGATTATCTTTTTCTGTATTTCTGATGGAATTCTCTGTGGGAATCATGCCAGACTTCTGATTATTCCAACTGCTATTTCCTAAGGTCTTCCTGTTTCTCCTCTGTCATTTAATAAAGTGGCTGGTACAAAGTCAAGTTTGAGAAGGTCTGCATTACTGCTTTTGTAATATATCTGTGACTTTTCAATATGCCTTCCTATATGTGTCCTTACTTTATTTAGCAGATTTTTTGCAAGCTGTTTCTAGGATGTTGAAGCTACTCTCCTGATGGAGATTAATAAATTATAAATAATTCAAATTTTTAGTAATGTTCTCTTAAATTTCTTTATTTTGACATCTATTATGAAGCAGCACTGAATCCCATTACTGCTCCCTTTCTGAAAAACTGACCGCTCTTCAGCATATTTATTGCTCTGACAGCTAGGCCACTACCCTTTATCTCTTTCACTGCTTGGGGAAGGACTTTATCAGGAGCTAGCTGAGGATCTATGTATATTTATTTGTTTCTTTTGCTTTTACTGGCTGTCCCAATTATTTTTAATAGATATGAGCAATACCTTTTCTTATTAACGAGATGGATAATTTGCATAAAAGATGCTCATAAGTCCCAATGTCAAAATATATAACAACTCTGTAATTACTAGTATTAAAAGACACAACTGTCTTACAGCAATTTCTTTGCCGTGCTTGACTTTCATGCCATCTTTGTTTGTCTCTTCTATCAACACCAAGTCTCTCCATTTGTCTTTTCTACTCAGCCTCCTGACTCTTGTTTGGGTTAATAACTTGCCACTGAGTATAAAATACTGGGACTTCTTTTTGCCAAAAGGTTGGATTAAGTGTGTCTACACACAGACATTTGGGTAGAGAGTTAGCGAAACTTAGAAACTTTCATGTGGTGACTGTTGAATCTATATGAGAGCATTCTAGGACATTCTTTAGAGAGCACCTTTAGCAGAAATATGCATGCGTACTCATTGCACATTTGTCTGCTTCAGGTCACAATTTCGAGGTTACCATACTATTTTTATTTTAGCAAGCCCAAAGGATTGGTAGCTGTCACAGAATGTTGTTATTTTTGTCTGCCTGATTGATTAGAGTGCCAAAGAGGAAGGTGAAACAGAACTGGCATCTGACAGCTTTGCGACCAACATGTTAAGCAGACAGAGAATAAACAAAGAATCCATTTTCATTTTTCTTTCTTCAGCCTTTATAGATATGGCATTTACAAAGTCGAAACGAGACCTATTATGAAGGGCATTTAATGTCTGTTTGGATTTTTCTCTGCTTGTCTGAGCTACTGAATAGAGATTTCATATTGAATTTGGTATTGAAGTTAATGGGAGCAAAAATCATCTGTCAATGGCTATATGATCAGACTTTGAGAGAGTAAATAGGGACTGTAACTCTCTCTCCAACTGAAAGTAGAGGTGCTTTATCAGAAGAGCAGAGGAGAGTTTTGTTCTTTTGTAGCTGGAAATTGGCATTTTTGAGGTTTTCTTTTATTCAAATTCGGGATGATCGGATTTTGGTTTTTTACCCAAAGCAACAGAGGGCAAGGAAAGAGCAGGTATGTCTTAATTATCCATTAAGCTGCAGATCACTTCAGGCTTCTTCTTTGGGAAAGACATTAGCAAGAGGCACAGTGAAATAAGGCACTGTAGATCAAAACCGGTTTAAATAAATATCTCCTTTGAAATGCTTTAAAAACTGCTGTAATACAGAAAAATCCCTGAATTTCAGAGTTTTCTGGATAAGAACTTATCTGTCCCTTCACATTTGTATTTGGTTTTGCCTAAAAAGAAGTTCGAAAACTCCTTGAGACTAGAGTTGGAAATCTCCCCTCATCCCTTATAGAGGCATGCTCAGTTATCCCTGCTTTTCTTTCTTCCAAGAAGCGGCAAGCATATAGTAACATCTAGGGCTATTTTCTTTTGGTTTCTGGCTTCACAGTTGTCTGCCTAATAGTTTTGAATAAGAATATGTGAACATCATGATGCCTGAAGTGAGTTAATGAAGGAATTGCTCCTATTTTGTAATTGTTATGCAGTTGGGGTCAAATAGAACATGATTTTCTACAGGTTTTTAACTCAGGTTCTCTACCAGTAAAATTTTTAAATCATATAGATACACACAGCTATGATGATGATGATGATCCTCAACTATTCTGCATTTAACATTTCCCAGTACCTGACTGTGATACTAGTGCAGTTATACCACTACCACAATCCTTCACTTTCTACTCCAAACTCCACTCTTCAGCTGCTTAACTGTATTTGTCCTGAATTTGGAAGAAGAATTTGGTTTGGTTTAGCTTATCTTGTTACTGCAGTCACTGGAAAGACATACTGTACCATTTTTCATTATATTTAAATGGAAATGAAGTAATCAGACATTGCCCTCTGATTAGGAGATGGTGTTTTTGTTTGGTTTGTCTTTTTTTTTAAATCCAACTACAATATTTCATTCTGACTGCTGCAGCAATATAAGGTAGGTCAATGTAAGGTATTCCAAGTATGTTTTGTTTTCTCTCAGTTTAGCCACTGGTAATCCTTGTACTCTGCAGTGCTTTTTTGTCATTTGTGATAGCACTCCAAAGTGGTACCTTCACTAGCTCATGACCTGTGTTCGTAGCCATTTCCTTTCTAGCCTAGTTAATGCTGACTTTGCAGTACGTCACTATCCTTGATCTAGCCTATGTGTTGCTGAGCTGCAGTTTTGTATGTCCAGCACAGATCTTCTTTTCTCATTCACTCTCAGTCACCTTTGCACAATTTATCCATAGTTACTGCTTGAAGAGGGACAGACATCCAGTCCAGGTGCAGGTTTGCATTTTGGATGATTCACATTCTCTCTGTTCATCTGCTTGTGGGGTAGGCAAGCAACCACTGTGCTGCTGGAGTTAGCTTTCTTGTTCTGTATTGAAGTGACTCTTAACCCTTGGAGAGTTTGCTTCATCTCTTTACCATTAGAGCTGTAACATCTTGAACAGTGGTTCCTGGCTGTACAGAATTAGCTGGGGTTAGTTACCCCAGGCTTCAGTGATTTAAAATCGCCACACTCATTTGACCTAGACTCTAGCTGGATTGAAACCTGATACTGAGTACCAAATTACTTAGCTGCTTGATAGTAATTCACTGTTCACAGAAGTATCTTGACAGTAAAATCTTTCTCTGGTTTGAATACATTTCCATTTTTCTTTGTCTTCTATGCAGAGCAATATTTCTTGGTTTATTCTTTTAGTCAAAGCTGATACTTGGTATTGTCATACTGAAAGAGATGAGATTTAGAGGAGAAAAAAGATTTGCTGAGTGCTCAAGGGAACATTTCCTTCTATTTCTCATTACTGTCTATGGAAGAAAAACTATTTTTCATTCTTCAACAATCTTCAGTTTTGTTGAAGATTTTTTTTTGTGTTAAACTGTAAGTTATCTCAAAAAATGGAGTATTGCAATTAAGGCTGTGAGGTGCAAAAGAGGAAACGTGCACAATTTAACAGCCTTTCTGTATTTTAAACTCTTTGCATTGAGTCTCATAGCTGTTCTAGGTACTTGCTCAGTTTCAAAAGACTCTTAAAAGCAATTTTTTTTTTCCTGGCTTTTGACAGTTTTACTTTAACAGCCTACTTTTTAAGCTGTTTAGAAGTGATTTGATGATTTGCAATCAAAAAGATAAATAATAGCAGCAACCATTTCAGCTAAGTCCACCTCAGATGTAATGTCACCTATTTCTGTTGTTTTCAGAACAGTCACTTCTGGAGCTCAAATACTGTATTACTACTCCCTTCCTCAAAAGATTTTTTACAAGAAAGAAGGGAAAAAATGCCTGAATAAGGTCCCTTCTAATATTTGAGTGGTTATAGTGAAGAAGTCCCATGGTCTTTTCTTATTTTGTGTCCATGTGTATATACTTACATGTAATCTCAAGTACATTCATGGTTACAGCTAAACATAATATAGAATCTGGTTGTTTGATTCTTCAAGTAAATTTAAGAGTCTAGAAAAGCTTGTTTTTCAAAGTGTATAGGTTCCTTCTCGTAATATTCAGGAGATTACATAGTACAACTTTTCCTGCAAATTTGGTGTCTTCCACACTATTGAGAAGCAGCATCAGCAGGAGTGATGCCTTTTTAGATTTAACAAAGTTGTTTTGAATCTGTCTTGAGTCTTCACTCGATTCTGGAGTTTTACAAAGTTTTCATGATGGAACAGTTGTTTCTAAGCATGATTAGTCATCCTTGTAAAATTTCCTGGGGGACCTTTATCGGTGTCCTCTCTGTATATATCCATATATATAAATGCAACCCCAATAATCCCACTGGGCAGTCTTTCTGCAGAGCTGGACTGAGAGTCTTGGCAGACTGCATGGGTTGTACATTGCGCTGTGTTTCAGTGTTGCATACTTGCAACAAAACATTGTTTTTAACAAGACCATCTACTGAAATCTCATAAGAACTATATGTGGTGGGTTCACTGTGGCTGAATGCCAGGTGCCCACCCAGTCGCTCTATCACTCCCCCTCCCAGCTGGACAGGGGAGAGAGTAAGAGTGGAAACAAAAAAAAAACCAGCACAAATCGTGGGTTGTGATAAGGCAGTGTATATTAATACAGAAAGCAAAGCAAAGCAAAGCAGGGTGCGCGCGCGCAAAGCAAAAGCAACAACTAATCTCTACTTCCCATGAGCAGCAGCACCCCCCGACCACGTCTGAGAAGCAGGGCTCCTAGAATCTTCTAACCGGAGACAATGAGTGCCTCCGCTTCCTGCTTCCTGCCCCAGCTTTTATATCTGGGTTGACGTCATATGGTATGGAATATCCCTTTGGTCAGTGTGGGTCAGCTGGCCTATTTGTGTCCCCTCCCAGGACCTTGCCCTTGACTGAACAGTGAGTGCTGTGCTCAGTGATAGCCAAAATATGGGTGTGTTATCGACACCAATGCAGAGCACAGCGAGGGCTCCTATGGGGAAACAAATTCTGGCTCAGCCAGACCCACCACACTATACTTAAGTCTGAATTTTCTTTTGACAAGTTCTTGGTTTGATTTTTTTCCCTCTTAATAGTTATATAAACCTAAGTCAACTTGCAGTAGTTTAGAGAACAAAAAAGAAAGAGCACATTGGAAAGGAGGAAGATGGCTGGATACAAGGCCATACTTAACTTCTGTGGATACAATTAATCTAAATTTGCGTCTCATTGTCTTTAATGTAGCCCGAGTCAGACTCCCGGGTCAATGGTGCCTCGCCCTGTGCTTCGCCCCAGCACTCTGCCCTCGGCTACTCAGTCAAGCAAGACATGAGCTCACAGTTTCATCAGACAGGTAAGTATTTTGATCAGATAATGGGCTGCATGATGACTACTGAATAGTTTTGTTGGCATCTTCTGAAAAGATTTATAAATTAAAAGGAACTGATCTTTGTGATGCTTCTGCTTAGTGCAGCTGGAGCTGTTGCTTGCCCACACTTAGAAACAGCTGTGGTTTCATAGAAATTCATGTGACTCTGGATTACAGACTTGTCAATAAACTCCTTGGCCAAGTGAATTTACTGGGCAAATCCATCCTCACTGAAAGAGGAATCAGGCTTCATTGGACTGAAACAGCCAACAGCTGTTTGTCCTGCAGTACACAAATGGACCCAAGTGATCTGTCAGATACAGGAACAAATGTCCAAATCATGAAATCTATGTTTCGTGTCTGCTTTAAAAAATTTTGTGTAACCTCTGCTTATCCTGGTATTTTGATGATGTTCCCACTCACAAAAACTTCACATCTTTAGGAATTATTCAGTATTTATGGTGTGGCCTCTGCACATGAAAGGATTTCTCTCTTGAAAGATTATTTTTAATTCTCCAGTATCAGAACTCATTAATTTCACTGGGAGTTAGCAGAAATAGCTACAGACCATTGCATGCTCAAAATTAGGGGGAAAAAATACAAGATTTTCCTCAAATTATCTTGGCTTTTTTTTTTGTTTGTTTTGTTTTTAAGCCTTTGTGTTGCAGGTTAAAAATTATTTCTGTGGAAAATAGGAAAAATATTCTCTTACATACTGGGAATTTTTCATTCAGCATTGTCATATTAGTGCTTTATCTGGAAAAACATGGAACTTCTTCGAGTCTGATTTCATGCAATGGTAGAATTATGAGAGATGCTGTCTAATAAGACTGCCAGGAAAAGAGCGAGCTATGTTCCCTAACCAGTCTCTTGGCTAATTTTAAGCAGCATTTTATAAAGAAATGGCAAGGAGGACTTTAACACTAGTGAAATGGCTGGTACATATTGAATAAAGAGCATCTAATTGTGTTTTTTTCAGAAAAAGAATGGTGTGTTTACTCTGAAAGTTACATGACGAATCATCTGAAAATGGAACAGAACTATAATTGAGCAGCTACAAAGTTTAATTCTTTCATCTTGTAAACATTTTTTTTAACTGTAAATTTGTATATACTCCTCTTTTTTGGCAACTTCTTCTAGTTAAATCTTGAATACAATGGTTAAGCTTTAATAAAAGAGAAATGAGTTCTGCTGGAAGTCAATAATGTAACTTTCACCTCCTCTCTCAAGGCTGGCAATTTTCAGTGATAGTTCCTGCACATTACAAAGGCTTCTGGTAGTGTTTTCCCTTGAAATATAAAGGAGTTTTTAACTGGAAGATTGGATGAGAGTGCCTTTAGAATGTTGGGGGTTTTTGTCCTCTCATTACAAAATTAATTTATTTGTTGTCATATCTGCAGACGACTTGTTGGTTCCACCTCATGATACCAACACAGATCTAACAGATGTTATGGAGCAAATCAACAACACATTTCCAGCTTGCTGCTGTAAGTTTAACAAAATATGTCTCTGAGAATAGTATGGAATTTGAGACGATCTTTTGAAGAAAAAATGTTATTCTTGTGGTATTTACTAGGAAAAAAAATACCTCTAAGAAGATTTCTTGTCAACATATGCAAGCTACATAATTCTGTTCTTTAAAATTCCTCACTAGACAGTCTCTGTGAAGGTAATTAAATGAATGTTCTTATTTTAAGCGGAAGCAATTCACTATAAGAAAAGCATATAGCTCAGTATGGAATTTTCAGCTGTGCCCACATAAGGGAAAAAACCCTAGAATTTCTTTAGCTGCAGATAGGAACCTTTTGTAGAACATAAGTGAATGTGGATTCAGAATTTCTGAATGCAGTTTCTGTAATAAAGCTTGAAAGAAAAAGTCCTTAGGCAACAGAAGGGCCATGGCCCAGTCCTGACTGCCTGGACTAATTATTGAACTAGTTATTGAACTAATAGACCATTAGTCCATTATAGATCAGGAAATCTGTGAATGCAGAACATAACACCTTTCCCTCCTTAAATGCATTGGAAATTTGGTATTTTATTCAGTGTCTATTACAGAGAGATCGAAAGGAGAACCAATTAGTTGCTATGCATGTCATGTGTTAGCTGACATGCATTTCCACTAATGCTGCTCCTTCTAGAGTTCATCACTGCACTTGCAAAAGTGAGGAGCTATCTCATGTATTTGTGGGTTTTGTTAAATGCATACACACACATATATCTTCCAGCTCTTTTTTCTTAGGAAAACAATAGTGAAAGCTTTGATGTATTCTCAAACTTTCAACAGTCCTTTCAAATATACCGTAATGATAATGGTCAGTTTTAAAAGACAGGAATAAGAAAGACGATGTTTACGCCCAGTCCTTTTGGAAGCATCAAGATTGAACTCTATGCTATTTTGTAAACTCTGTGAATCTTGTTAAAATACCCCTTTTCTCTCTTGCACATAAGTTGTTTGACTGTGAAGAACTGCATCACAGAAAATGCAGTTTGCACTTTTTGAAAAAGCACATTTGGATCTAGCCAAAAAGGTCTTGTTTTCAGCTGTCCTTTTTGATTTTTGCTGAGTTCAATACTTCAGAGCTCATCTTTTTGCAAATTAAGTATTTGATTCCAAGGAACATCTCTTCTTGAAGTCAGCAGCTAGTGGAGTTCCTCAGCACAATTTGAGGGCACATGTGTGGATACAAATGAGTAGAAAATGCAACTTGACTATTTGTTCCTGGTTTTGTAAATTACTGTTTTGCAAATATAAGGAGTATATAGCGACATGGTCATTTGGCCCAAATGAATTTATAGCAAATTGCCTTATGTCAGGGCATGTTTGGTAATGATGGCTGCTCTCCACAATGCTCTGATTCTTTGAAGAAGCACCCTGAACAAGACAGGAGAGTGCTGCAAGTGAAAACTATGGCCCCTCATCCCTTCATATTGTGAAGTGCATCTGACCATTTAAGATTAAAAGAAGTCACAGTTCCAAAATTTCATGTGATTTTTCTCTTTGTCGTTGTCATCACGCTGCAGAAGTCAAGCTAAACCACATTGCCCCAGTCCATAGCTACTTCTTATGTTTGCTCTCAGTCAGT
The DNA here is from genome assembly GCA_013396735.1 of Grallaria varia. Taxonomy (NCBI): domain Eukaryota; kingdom Metazoa; phylum Chordata; class Aves; order Passeriformes; family Formicariidae; genus Grallaria; species Grallaria varia. The sequence goes on along the minus strand of VWZG01006775.1, from coordinate 265,181 downwards.
CATTCTATAAATTCCGTAACATCTTTTACTCAGGAGTATATTTTTAACCATGTCAGATTCATCTCTTGCATGTTTTAGATGTCTGGAATGAGTTTTTTTGGTCTGGCCTTCCCAATAAAGTGCATTAAACTCTGCGTTTTGCTAGGGAAGACCATGACAGACCATCTATTCCATCATCTTTTTCTGTGGCCATTTGAGAGGATCTGTCTTCCTGGATAGACAGTCGTCTAACCTGTTCTGTAAAACTTTAAATGATGCAGTTTCCATGGACTCTTTAGGCAATATTGTATTCTTAACCTTAAAGAATAACATCCTTACCCTTTTTTAATTATACCCAAAGTAAATTTTATCTAAACAGCCTTCATGTGCAACATCTCATGTCCACTAATTAAAAAATATTGCTGGTGATGCTTTGCCTGATGCCCCTCAGGACGCAGTTGACCCTCCTGGCTGCCAGGGCATTGCTGACTCAGATTCAACTTGCTGTCGACCAGGACCTCCAGGTGCCTTTCCATGGCACTCCAGCATCTCATTCTCCAGTCTTACATCCAGGGTTGCCCAATTCCAGGTGCAGAATCTGGCACTTTCCCTTGTTGAACTTCATATGGTGATTTCCCAGCCCTCTAATTTGTCAAGGTCTCTCTGGAGGACCTCCCTGCCTTTGAGGGAGTCAACAGCGGCTCCCCGTTCTGTGTCATCTGCAAACTTGCATAGTAACCCTTCCAGTTCTGTGTCCAATTCATTTATGAAGATGTTGAAGAGCACAGGGCATAAGATGGAGCCCTGTGGAACCCCACTAGTGACAGGTTGCCCCACTGGGCACCCACCTCTCCTGGCGCAGGGGACTGGGGGGCCACAGGAGCTCTTGGGGAGGCAGGAAGGTGCCACCATGGGGATGACCTTCCCAGGGACCCCGAGGCCAGCTCAGGGCACGGGGGCCAGCAGGCACGTTAATCCCCTGCCCCCGTGCCTTTAGCTCTGGCCGTTTGGCTCCGGCCCAGTAATGGGTTTAGCCAGGCTTTAGGAGGATTTCCCAGAACATCCCCTATGGGATTGCCAAACCCACCCTTTGAAAAAGCTCTTCTTATTCCCCACATTTCTGGCAGCGTCAACTCCCGCTGAGCTTTGGCTGCACAAATTTTCTCCTTACAGATGGCAAGCAGCATCTCTGATTTCTTCCCATGTCACTTAACATTGCTTCCACTGGGCACACACCTTCCTTTTTAGCCTTGTTTCCAAGAGAGGATCTCTGTTCAGCCAAGCCAGCCTTCTCCCTCTCCTATTTGACTTTCAGCATCTGGGAATTGCCTGTTCCTGTGCCCTGAGGAGGTGGTGTTTGAAAAGTGACCAGCACTGATGGACCCCAGCACCTGCAAAAACGTTTTCCCTGGGCACCTTACTTGCTGATTCCATGAGGAGCCTGAAGTCTGCTCTCCTCATGTCCAGAGCTGAGGTTTTGCTGGCACTTTTCCTCCTGTCAACAGAGAATTTCAACTTCATCATCACTTTGTGGTCGCTGTGGCCAAGAGGGCCACCAATCTCCACTCTGCTCACAAGATCCTGTTGACAAACAGTAGATCAAGGAGGGCATCTTTCCAAGTTGGTTCCCTTAGGAACACAGAAAAATTCATATTATCTACATATTTATAATGCTATAAATTTGCTAGAAGTAAAGTTAATTTGTGAAGAAAGTTATGTATAGACCATTACAACGTGTTTCTAGGTAAATGTTTAGTCTTTTAAAGTTCAGAGTCTTTTTGTTCTTCTATAGTACATCTTTTCCTGATAATAGCTTTGTTACTAAACTGTCAAGATGCAGAATGATGTAAATTTCTAACTTTTTTTTTCTATTTGCAGCAAGTTTCTCTGGCAGACCACAGGTATGAGACGTGTTTACATACTTGCATAGTCACTAGAAACAAAGTAAAGCAAGTGGAAAAGTTCCATTGAGGCAAAGTGGCTGGGGTGGGCTTTTTTCTGTATTTTTGCCTAGATGTCTATTTGGAAGCTAGACTGATTTGACAGGAAGGCCAGATTCTAGCATAACACAGGTAATAGAAAATTTCTACTAGTTTAGGCATTATCAAAGGTACTTTGGTGTGCAGTTCTACGTTGCTAACCAGATGGACTCAGCATTTATCGGGGCCAATTAGCTTCAAACCAGCATCAGCTTGGAAGTTTGGATCTGGTTCTTGCAAAGACATCCATATGTCCTGGTGCCCATAGCTCTAGTTTCAGGATCCATGGGCACCTGTGGACAGGGACTGGGAGCCACACAGCACCTTAGGCATTACATTAAGCTGCCTTCTCCCAACAGGCAACCACTTCACAAACCCAAAGCAGAAACCTGACTGCTTTCAGAATTCACAAAAATGTAGAAAACAACCTGGTATTTAGATACTTGTTTTTGAAAATATGACTGATATGAATGATCGGCTAAATTACTATTACAAGTAACAGGAAAAACAATTGCTATATGTTTAGGTTGCTATTGGAGCCCATGTATGACTGAAAATAATCTTGCATCATTGCAGAGTTCTTTCAAAGTTTCATTGTTAAATAAGATTTTTACCACAAATTGCTGTGCGAGACGTCAGAAGAATTAAGTGGTTGGGAAAAAGTCTATTTACTTCCCCAGATTGCTCCACCTTGTCCATTAATCCAGTTTGCAAGGCCAAACCTCTCCAAAATAAATACTTAAAAATTCAGAAATATTTTCTGCATGCATTTTCTTGGATTGCAGTATGTGGGAAAGTAGGATTGTCCTCCAAAACCAGAATTCCTAGAGAGAATGAGATGAATCAGGCCCTGTACTGAGGAAACTCAGATTTTCTGTTTTAGTCTCTTGATAAATTAGTTAATTAAACAAGTTTGAGTGTTTTGGTTTTTTATTTGGTTTTTTTTTCAACAATCCTTCCTCTATGCAAGCACGGTAATAGCTTTCAGTGGTGTTAGTGAATAATACTAATCTTCTTTGAAAAACTTTCGGTTTTTTGGGTTTGGGGTTTTTTGGTTGTTTGTTTTTTTTCATTTTGCTGTTGTTGGTGGTGGTTTTTTCATTTGTTTGGTTTTTGAGATACAGGATGTGTGTCACATAGCTTTTTGTGACTCTACCCTTCCAGAACCATTAGGGAGGGCACATTTGTCTGTTCAGGAGCAGAATCCTGAAACAAGAGCCTAGAAATAAGTTTCACATTTGAAGGGGCCTAGCCCAAGGTCAGAGTTTGTGTAATCTCTGTTTTTGACTTAGGCCTCAGATAGGACAGTAGTTTGCCTAAACTTTTTTTCTATGTATGGGTGCATAACAGGGAGAGTCTGTAAGTTGTGTTTACTGCTCTGTAGACTAACAACTTCTGGGCCTCAACAAGAATTTTAAACACTGCAATATTGTAAAATAGATTTCTTTTAACTGTATGCCCCAATGATTTGCTGAGTCTTGGGCCAATACATCTAAATTTTTAAAATACAGCAATTTAGTAAGTTGGCATCACAGTCCTTAACTGAATGAGCCCAGAGTAGTTAGAGGTTACATCAGTAATGTGGTTGTTTCTTATCATGACAGGCAATGTGAAGTGTTCATTTGGATGTCAACCAGTGCTTCCTGATGTACAGTACAGCCCTTTTCTACAAACTACCGACCGCGAGTTCCGCTTCATCTGAAGGCTGCATGGGACCCTGGAACATGCTGTTTGCTCTGACTGCATGTTCAACTTGAAATAGTAAAACACTGAATACCCAAAGAAGTTGTTTTTATAATATCTTTTTTTTCCTTCTTCCCTTTCTATGCAACTGTAAATTAACGAGCAGTGGAATATTTGTCACTGATTTGTATAAATATACAGCCAGGGGAAAAGGGGCTGGGGCTTTATATATGTTCTTTTTGATAATCGTAAAGAGAACTGCGTAAGGAGTTTGGAGCAAAATGTTACATTTATACATTCCTTTCAGCTGTTTGCTTTTGCATTGTAAAGTACTCTTAGTTACACTCTCACACGTGTAATATTCTATACTGATTATTTATATGCTAACCATCTGACCACAGAGATTTCAGAAAATAGCCTTGTATTATTTTCAACATTGACATATGAAGTTCCCATAATCTGCACTATTGTTACTTGTTAACAAAAACTGCCATTGGATGCAAGCTACAGTATTTTAATTCAATTAAACAAGGTAAAGTCTCATTTCAAGTCATAATCATAATTTTTGTGTACCTAAAAGGTATTTTTAACTTTCTTTTAGTTATTTCCAGACAACACACTCCATTTGGAGAATTATTTTTTTAAGCCTTACTTTACTTTTAATCAGGAGATAGCTAAAAAGAGGACTTAGATGATAGTTTAAGTTGGTTTTAGTAAGATCTAAGTTAGCGTAATCTTTCCCAGCTTTGTTCAGAGACAAAGCTTTGCTGTTCCCTGCTGTGCCAAACTTGCTTCAAGTTTTGGAATTTACAGTCTATGAAGTAAAGCTCATTTCTGTGAGACCCCCTTCTTTTGTCTGCCTCTTGGAAATGAGGAGACAATTAGAAAGCCCTTTCCAATACTATTAGTGATGGAACTTTCTCCAAAACTGCAATGCACTTAGATATTATCATTTGGCATTGTAATCTTGCAGGTCATGCTTATCTTTAAAATCATTTATTTATGTACTTTTGGTAAAGATAATTATGGGAAAGTTATGTCACTGATCAGCTGATCTCCAGTGTTAAAATTATCATAAGAGATTTTAATGCCTTCACAGTTTACAATGCTGCATGGACACTTGCTTTAATTCCAGGACATACCTTTAATTGGTAAAACTGCATGCAATATCTTTCTTGTATAGTAGAGAGAAACAAAACTGTGTTGTTCTTAATTAATAGTGAAGGACATAAACCTATCTCAAAACGGTGTTGAAAGAGTTGTAAATTCTCTACTGCTACTGAAAAATGCTAGAGGACATTAAAACAGCAGGTTAAGAATTCCTAGTGTTTTTGTGAAGTTTTGCCAACTAGACTGTCCTGCACCCACAGCATTCACTCCTGGCCTGCTGCTGCTCAAGGAGTGAGTGAGGCACAGTGCTGCCCACCTTCTAGTGCTGGCACCAGTGCCTGTTCTTTCTGAACCCTTTGACAAATTATTTAACCACTCTGCCTCTGTTTTCCCATCTGTAAAATGGGGATGATAGTACTTAACTCTCAAAGGTGATGTAGGGACTCGCTTAGTTAGTGTCCGAAAAGTTCAGTAGAAATGCTATATATTACTCTCATGGGGAGCCAAGTTGTCAAGGTGGGAAGAGAAAATGCTAGCTCCTACAAATGCTTCAGCTATTAAAATGTAGTATAGTTATTCTGAGAAGAAAAATACCCCACATTTTACAGAAGAGGAAAGCCATGACCACCTTTCTACCTCAGACCTATCTTCATAAGTAGTATTGGAAATAGCTTTATATTGTGTTCTCTGCAAAGTATTTTGCTTTTATCAAGCTACATTATTCTTTAGGCAAAGAATCCTTAAAAACATTCCCCAACATAAGCATAAAAAGAACTCAGTAGTGAATTTGGTGGGATTTATTTTTGTTCTGAATATGAGGTTATGTATAAAGTTGGTTTTCTGCCTGTGTTTGTATGCATCCTATGTCCTCTGCTGCCAAGTAAATGCTGCTTCAAACACTACATTGTAACATTCTTCCTCTGAGACAATAATAAATAAAAGATATATATTGCAGTAACATGAGTAAAAGTCTGGAGTTCTTCCAAGTTTTTTGGTCTTCAAGGATGACATCTAATTGTTAAATGCTAAAAATTTCATTCTGAAGAAGATTAACACAGGAGTGCTCTGGTAGTCAATTTCTATATGGTAGCTTTTTCTCACTATGCTTTGCATTTATATAAATGAGATTAAACAGTGGGGGTTTTTCCCCATAAATCTTACATATTCTCTCCAGTTTTCTATCTTTAGTGATTTAGTCCTTCTCAGTTGCATGACAGATAGTAAATTTGATCACTGAGAAACAGACTGCTTTTATTTTTAAAGTGTTATATGTATGTATTACAAAGCAGCAATAATGAATGAAGCCCTGTCAATTATGAGAATTGTAAATTAGTCATCAGATTTTGGTGGCATTCAGTCAACATGCTCAGCTGGAGCTTTAGGTATTCAGTCAGGAAATACTTTCTATCACATGCTGATTTTAGGTATTTGCATTAATGCAAATTGTGTTATTGGCTGTGTTAGAATTACTCTGCGTAAAGGAGAACAAAGTCCAAAACCCTAATAATTCTGTTTCCTTATAGTAATAGTTGGCACTATTTTCATGTTTAGTTGTTGGTTTTTGGTTGGTTGGTTTCTTTAAACTAACAAACATCAAACATAAGTTTTTTCTCAGTTTGTGAAAGGATGCTTAACAAATAAGTTGTAGGGAAAGATCATGTTTTTCACATGGTATTTAAGTGATTCAGCAGTTAAATTATAGAAATAACGATATATGAAATTCTATATTGAGAATAATAAATGTAACTGCTCAATTTAAGTGTGTGTTTAACCACACAATCTGTCATTTAAAAAAAGGAAGCATTTTAATTATATGTTTGTGGAGCTGAAGGCAGCAGAAGGTAAGGGTCAGTACCGGGGCCTGACTTTGAGAACAATTTATGAAAGTGCCCCTATCTACAGCTTCCACCCACAGTACCCTGATTGCTAAGATAGTAGATGCCAGAGCTTTGTGAGGAAGGCACACTCAGCTTTAAAATCATGTCATGAAGGTCCTGGTCCTTGCCAGGGGTAAAAATGGCACCCACTTCTCACCGGCTAGTCCCAGGGCTTTTCTCAAAGGGGGAGGGGAAGGACACAGGGTAAGAACATTGCCCCCTCTGGTCTTTAATGTGTAACACAAGGGTAAGCGCTCCCTCACTTCTCTACACAACCTTTTCGTTAAAGCATTAACCAGCCTCTTATGCTGTTATTTTGTCCCACGAGAGAAAGCCAACATGATAACTTTTCCTGAGGAGCATTAGGTCTCGATCCAAAATGAATACCTATCCATCTCCTCTGGAAAGACGCTCTCCTGCTCAGCTCAGAAGGGATAGGAGTGGCTGATTGCATATTTGTTTTGGTTTTTATTACAAAACACCCTTGAGCTGAAATGTTACTAAGAAACAGATCAGTTCATTTTCTCAGAAAAGATGCAATATTGATGCATCCAATTAAAATCAGATTGCAGAAGTTCCTCTGCTATGGGGGCTTCATCTTCAAGCCAACTTCCACTATGAAAGAGTTATCTTAGTAGGGATGGTATTATTTCTTTTTGGACCAAGAGAAGACTCCTCAGATGTTCAACTCTTCATAAAGAAGATAGATTATGAGACACCAGTCCCACTGTATTAGAGATACTGGACACACCATCAGTGTGCACAAGACAATTCCTATCACCTAACTGTCCTGGGTCAGTGGTTCTGTCCTCTCCTGTTATTTCTACAGTTAAAAAATGAAGGAAGGAGGGGAAACAAGCTAAATTGAGCCAAATTAAAAATATATTACTATAATGGGCAAGCTTTGGGTTTATGCAAAAGGCCAAAATATTAATTTAAGCGTTTACAGTACAAGTTACCCTTCGGAGAGAGTCTCTTCATTATATACATGTATTTAGGTCTCTACTTCAGTGTGGAGTTTCCCAAAGGTAAACATTTGCAGCAGTGCAAAACTGAATAATGGATCCTGTCTCCTGTCACACAGGAATGAAGATGTCACGCCATATGGCTGAGAATTCTGTTCCCACAACAACAGCAATAAAATCAGTCTTACAGATCTTGACAAGGTGTAAATTAATAATGGTGGGGTATGAAAAAAACCTTGAACTTTTACTGGAAAAAACATATGTGAGCAGGAGGAGATCTCTTTCATCTTGCACACAAAAAAACCTCTCAGTAACCATCAGCTATATGCTGTGTTCCTCAAACAATGTTCTTGTGGCCAGGAAAGGTGAAATCATCCTTGGCTCATGTATTTGGGAGTGTATCTTCTGTCTTTAGTGCCACTTAAGCTTTCAATGTTGTGCCAGCAAAAACTAAAGTCTTTGCAACTTAAATTTATGCATTAAAAAGGACAGCTGCATGCAAGTGTGGCAACCACCTTCAGAAGAGGTGGAGTAGTGTTTTCATCAGCTGCTTTTCTAAACACCTCTTAGACAACAGTAGAGGAGCTGCCAGGAGTGGGCTTGTTTAGCTCATTTTTCCAGGCATCCCAGCACTGCAGCAAACTGGTGCAGCCAAAATAAAAGGTATCATTTAAACTGAAACTTGCTCTATGTTATTATGTTATTAAAAGTGAGAGTACAGGAGAGCCACATGGAATTACTTTGTGCCAGTCTTAAAAAAATGTACATTGGACAGGAAAAAAAGAAAAACAAACCCAAACTCAAAACCCACTTGAGTGTCTACGCTTTGCTGTCTATCCTATCTCATTGTCATCACTGAAACACAGTATTTACAGATTAACTATTCATGCTCTTGCTCGTCACTGTCTTTATACAGTCAGATAAACACTGTGAAAATGTCTGGTTTTCCTACTGCAGTGGTTTGGCCCTGGCTGTATGCCGGGTGCCCACCAGCACCACTCCTGTCCTCAACTGGACAGGGTAGAGAAAATATGATGAAAGCTCATGAGTTGAGATAAGGACAGGAGAGATCGCTCATCAATTACTTAATTGGAGCTGACTGGCATTGGCTGTGTCAGACATGGGGAAAGCTTCTGGCAGCTTCTCAGAGAATCCAGCTCTGTAGCCCTCCCTACCAAAACCTTGCTGTGCAAACCCAATACACTGACTTCTAATAACTAATATTTATCTTGGAAAAACTATACTTTAGAATTACTTATTTTTAGACAATGGAAGGAGAGACTATAGAAGGGTAACTAGCTCAAAGGAACATGTCTAGAGCTTACAAATCTAGTTTCTGGAGGTAGATCCCATCTTTGTAATAAATAAAGCAATAAAGAATCATCAAACTAGGTTATCTAGCATCAGCTAGAAGAAGTGACCTGGTTATTAAAAAATAAAATTAAAAAACCCCTCCACAAAATAACAGCAAAGGAAACAACATAGCAGTAACACTTCATTTGCATATGATGAAATTCCCTTTGCCTGTTATCTAATACCTCTTTGTCTGAGATTAAATTTATTTTGGAAAATCAGGAAAAGAAGAGGAAGGGACAACATGCATTACCAGTGCTTTGTGCATCTCATAAATTAGATTTAATAGAGTAGGAAAAAGACTACACATATGAAAAAGACTGCGACAAGGCATTTGATTTTTATGTGGAAATAGGTAACCTTTTTATGAAATACAATAGCCTTTCTGAATCCCAGCCCAGGTGAAGTGTAAGTCCAGTGGATAGCTCACATGACTAAAAGGCAGAACATTTAGTGTGTAATCCTGACCCTGCAAAAACAGGTAGCAAACCCATTCATTTTTCTGCAGTAGAGATGGCATTTTGCTTGTTGAAAGACTATTTTTGTGATGAATAGATCATGGCAATTGTGCTTAGCTATATATTTGTAATGTGCAACTGGTACCTAACCCACAATTGAAGTTTTGTACATTAATAAGTGAAAGAATGAACAGAAGATACAATAGTAACTGCCACTGATAAGCCACTGATTTAAATACAAAGAAAAGTAAGGAAAGTTAAGGGTTACCCAGATCCCCCTTCTTGAAGATCAGAGTGGCATTTACCTTCCAGTCTTTGGTATCTTCCTCAGTTTCCCTTGACCTTCCAAAGATAATTGAGAGTGGTCTTGTAAGGATTGGTATGTCCCATCAGATCCCATGGACAGCTTATTAAGTACATCCAGTTTGCTTAAGTGTTCCCAAACCTGATCCTTTTCCACCAAGGAGAAGGAAATCTCCCTTGCCTCTTGTCTCAGGAACCTGGGCTTCCTGAAGGTCAGTCTTACCAGTAATGGCTGAGATACAGAAGGAATTCAGTACCTCAGGTTTCTCTGTGCCCTTTGTCACCACATGCTCTTCACCGGTGGACCCATGTTTTCCCCAGCCTGCCTTTTCTACTGATGTGCTTGTCACAGTCATTCTTGTCACCTTTCATATCTCTCATCAGACTTTGGCTTTTCTAACCCTATCCCTGCAGAACTGGGTATTATGGCTATATTCTTGGTCCCCAAACAGTCCAAAGTCTGCTCTCCTGAGGCCCAGGGATGTGATCCCGCTTTTTGCCTTAATCTTTTTGGAATCCTGAGATCTACCATCTCCTGGTCACTGCAGTGACAGCAGCACTCAACCTTCACATCCCTTACCCATTTTTCCTATTTTGTGAGTAGGAGTTCCAACAAGAGTTCTCCCCTCACCAGCCCCTCAGTCATCTGACAATGACAGTGTGACAAAATTCTCAACGAATTCTCATGAAGTTTTCCCTCAACAGTTAGTGTAATTCTTGCATGATATCCTGAAAAAAAATCTTTTGCAAGAGCAGTACAATACATGAGTAGAGAGGGACCTTTTAAATACAGTTGTTTTGGTTGATTTTGTTTAGTAACTCTGAAAGTATTTTGGTGGAGAGTCTGATGAATGGCAGCAGCAACAGACAAGAAAAACCGTCCATCTGTATTTCTGTCTCTCCAGTGCCAGCAGCCCCTCTGGAATGGAAAGCACAGCTCTGACCTACTTGCTTTCAGCAGGCTGTAATTACAGCCCTTATCAATTTTCTATAAAAATACAGATGTGAACAAATAGAAAACCTCAGTGTCTGGAACATGAGCAGAATAACAACTTTATATCATCTTCTAAATCCCAGTTCTATAAAGATGATACTTAGAGGCTGAAAAGTAAAGCCAGTTGAAATAGCAGTAAACTATTAAAATAACAGTTGAGTTTATTACGAAATCTGAGCCAGACTTCATGCGCAAATAAGATATACCATAGTATTCATTAGTCTGTTGCCTACAATTGCAATTTTTTCTTCCCCTGAATGTCTGCTTGCTTGTTGTGGGGGAAAAAAATAGCAATAGCAGCAGTGGAAGAGAATTATTTTGGATTTTGAACTCTCATCTGATTTCTCAGAGTGCAGATTGTGCAGGGACAGTTGGTGGCAAGGGGCTGAACTAGATGACCAAAGCTGGACACAGCACCTCAGCCACAGTCTCCTCAGACAAAAGGGAATAGTCCCTCCCTTGGATCTGCAGATTAGCGTTGTGCTAGGACACCCTCCCCTTGCCTCCAGAGTACGCTGCCCTAGGACAAGACACAAGCTTTCATGGAAAAGGCAGTAGGTCATGGATGAGGCTGCTGACTTCCAGGTTAACCCATTTAACATAGAGCTTGGTAGAATTTGGCAAAGAAATTCTTCTGATAGCTATTTACATTTCTGTTACTGCAGACAGTTTGGTTCTCTTTCCAGCAAACCACAGCACACGTAACACTATTTAGAAAACTGGGATTAGATGATAGATATTTCCTAAAATGCCACTCTTATTTATCCACTCTTCTTCAAGCCTTGCTTACTCAGGCATTGACTCACTTGTGGGTTTGACTGGTTTCTTCCATTTGTATGTCCAGTGATAAGCAGCATTTGAACATTAAGAAAAAAAACCTAAAATCAAACCACATGTAGTGTTTTAATTAAAAATTCTATAAGCTTGTCAATGTTGTTGCTCACTTTATTTTTATGACATCTCCTGTACCTTAGAAATTACTACCAAGTGGACAAAACCAGTACACTTTCCATTCTCTGCCCAAAACAATGCTGCTATTGAAACCTTCTTGGAAAGTGACTTAAATAACAACTTGATGAATAAAACAATATCATTTTACACAATTAAGTTACATTTCTTAGAGGCAGATTACAAACGCCCTCAAATGTGATCTTTTCGTGATACTGCTGATTTTAGGGCTCTTTCTGGTTCAATATAAACCAAACCAGAAAGGCATCATCATACCTTTCAAAGATGTTTGAAAAACACACCTCCATATATACTGAGGCTTAAGCCTGTCAGCCTTCTCTGCAGTTGCTGCATTGCTAGTTTTTAACTCAGTCGCAAAGGAAAGACAAGATTATAGCCTATCTGTTTCCACAGAGACTGGATAAAATATGGCAGTTTACTTAATAACAGCAATTTCTTCTCAATATATTTGAGCCTGAATAGCTGATATAGATGGATGCTTAAGAAAATAAGGGGTTTTTTTCCTAGTTTCTAACAGTAGTGTTATACCTCTCTCTAACAATATGTACCTAGCAAAAAATTACATGATCTGATTAAAACCAAGATATCCCACACCCATTACCATCCCCTTCTAGACCACCTGTATTAACAAAGCAAAAATCAGAAATATTAATGCTATATTGAAGTACATCTGAAAACTCAGTCCTGAGGACTACCCTTTTAAGAAGAAGTGCCTCAAGTTGCAACACAGAAGATATGGCATTATTTCAGTTATTGTATGTGTATATATTTATACATACGCACTCTGGAGACAACTGTGTATGACAGGACAGGGTCATACCAGTGAGAATAAACATTTATGGAACAGTAAAATAAAATGGAAAAAAAAAAATCACAGCTGGCTCCTACCCCATCTGCCTTGGCACCTCCATGTAGCTCACTCCCCACCATGGCCAGTCTCTCCTTTCAGCAGAGGCACTACTGGTCCCTCCAGTCTCCCAACCCATCAGGCACTCTCAGGCCTTGTCCTCTCCACCAAGGGGCAAGGCAGGGAAGGGGAATGAATATCCCAGTTTAGGCTCCCCATCACCAACCTAGGACCACTTAATATTCTTGTTCAGCAACACTCAGAAAGGAAAGCTGTGTTTATCTGATGGGTATTAGCGGCATAATGTAGGTAATTAAGTAATAATCACCTCAGAAATGTGCTCTTATCTTAGAGAATGAGAAAGAACAGAGACTGAAGGCTAGGGCAATTATCTCTTGCTTTGGCTCCAGGGAACCAAGCACTGAATAAGCATTCATATCAAAGTCAGTAAATAATTTGGCCAATTACCTATTCCCACATCCCCATTGAAGTTTCTTGATTGAAGATTGCAAACTTTTATGTTTAGCCTTCAGCTTAGTATTTAGAGTGCCATATAGGAACTGACTCTGCATTAAAAATTTATCCATGAGTTACTGCTTAAAGTCAATACAATCAGTATTCATGTCTCTGTGAGTAGGGACATGTAAGAAACACTATTTTTCTGTCATCACAAAAAATCTTTTATACATCTAAGCACCTAGGTCTGTCATGAAATTAATTGGCCTTTCAATTGGCCAATCAAGTTCCCCAAATATCTTGATTTTACAGGGTTGAGTTGGCAGATTTAATATACATGTTAGTATAGCATCCTGATAAGTAAGCAAGTAAGTAAGCAAGCAAGTAAGCATCCTGATAAGTAAGCAAGGTGTTTCAACATGCACTGAATTAGTAAGTTTTTCTAGAAGTTTTCTTACTACTGTCATTGTCCCCTAGGAAGCCCTAGAAAGTATTTTGGAAATAGGTGAGCAACTCTTTCCACCTTCTTGCTCCCACAGGGCACAAGAAGCAGGATGCAGTCACTCTGCCAGTCTGAACATGTGCCTTGGAATGACTCCTCCTCCTTCCCTCTGGTATTTCACCAGTACTATATTATACTGCACGTACCCTTAATAAGAGTGAAGGAATAGATTTGCAAACTACTGTCTCCCTATGACACCTGCAGTAGTCTTAAGCAGGTTTAAAATTAATGCAGACGCAAAGGTGTCAGCGAGAGCCAAATCTCAAGAAATTTAGGTTGTCAATGAGCAGTTAAGTACATTCTAGGCCAGAAATTTGCCTTCGTTGTTGTCAGCACACAATAAAAAATTAAATCCTTAAAAAAAAAAAAAAAGAAAAATCAGGGTGACTTTAAAGTGAACCAATGGTATTGATATGGCAGCAGAGGGACAGACTTCAGAGATGCTCTTTTTATAGGGACTCTAAAAAGACCTACAGTCTAGCTGTGGATCCCAATTACTCACTTGCAAGCATTAAGAACTTGTCAACTGTGACTGCAGGTTTTCTATAAGGGCACTGCAGGTTTTCTATAGGGGCACTGCACTTCATAAAGATAAATTAATTTCTTAGCTATTGACTTCTCAAGTACAAATGTTTGCACAGAAATAATTTAAAAACAGAAAAGCCAAAATGACACACCAAGGACTATACTGACAGGATTCAGCAGTGTAGGGTCCAGACTCCAAAACCATGGTTCTCAAGCACTCTACCCATGCCAGAAGAGAGCCAGCATCTAGAAATTAAGATTCATATCACTATACAGACATGCTCATGTAAGGATAAAAAAAAGCAGAAAGAGAAGAAGAGCGTAAACAACATGCTAATCCTGTACTTTAGGTCTCCGTCTTTTTACATTCTTCGCCCTATCTTTTGTAAAAACATTGTACTGTGCCTGTGAATATTTACACATTAATTATCCCCTTCTCATCAGTAGCGCATGCATACTCTTGGTGTTGTCTCTGAAATTGGTGGTACTTCAAAGTTTTTCTTAAGGAATTAATCTCAGAGGCTTTATATTTCCTTTTTTTTTTTCTTATGCTGCAAATATGGGAGGAGAGACGCATGACAGTAATTATGACCTCTATCTTTCTGAGGGATATTTTTAGTCTTATCACAATGGCATACTCCCATCCAAGGTTAGAAATCTATGTCAAAGTATTCACAGGATATTTCATGGGTAAGCAATCACTCTGCAAACAACTGGGTAAAGGCTTAACCTGGTAATTTAAAGAAATGAATAGCAATAGTTTAAGACTGACCTAAATTTAGCATGATTTTTTGCTAGCTTTTTCTGCAGCCCATCTTAATGAACTCCTCTATGCCACTACATACACACACACATATATATCACAAACTACATTTAAATGATAAAACAATCCTCACCGTAAACAGCAGCAACTGTCAGGGATGCTCCTCTAACAGAAATCACTTTGCTTCATTCAAAAAAACAAAACCTACACCAATAATCCCTGCATTAAATCCGTAGACTGAAGAGTCCAGACACTCCATAGAAAAAATTAATCTTATTTCAACCAAGAGTCTACTACTGTCCACTAAACAGTCACCTCTTGTCTGCATTTATTTAATGCTTCTGCACATTAGTAGTTCTCTTTACTAGTCTGTCTTATTTTAAAATTATTTGCCTATAAGTTTGAAAGTCACATATACTGAATCAGATGCTCAGGTTGCCATCAAGGATGGCTTTTCTAGCTGTTTACTACTGAGGAACATCAAGATGATTGAGGGACAGGAGCATCTCTCCTATGAGGAAATACTGAGAGAGCTGGGACTGTTCAGTCTTGAGAAGAGGGAGATCAGTGTATAAAAATACCTAATGGAAGGGTGCACAGAAGACCAAGCCGGGCTTTTTCAGTCATGCTCAGTGATACCACAAGGGACAATGGGCACCAGGTGAAACACTAGAGGTCCTTCTGACCATCAGGAAACATTTCTCAGTGTCAGAATCTCCAAGCACTGTCATAGGCTGCCCAGAAAGGTTGTGGAGTCTCCATCCTTGGAGATATTTAAGAGCTTTCCAGGTAACTGGTTCTGGGTGGCCCTGCTTGAGTGGGGTGTGTTGGACAAGATGACCTCCAGAGGTCCAATCTCAATCAGTTCAGGAGACTCTGAAAGTATTCTAGGATTAAAAGTTTCCCATTTAGTCTACAGGAAGGCTTTATGCTACAAATAAGCCTTTGTACATGGCTAAAAAACAATGAAGCATGAAATCACATTAGTCACTGAAGAACTTCCTAGAAACAGAGGCAGCCCTTTCACCAGTTATTTTAATCATTGCACCAGCTTTCTAGTGCATGTCCTTCATTTTACCCACCTGATTACATCACGGAGGGGGAAAAAAGGCATTTCAGCCCTTGTCTTTCTTACTCTTTACTCATAGAAAGTCTTTGCCTTTCTCTTCACTTGAGAGGAAGATCTTGAACATTGATATATGGTGGGAAGGGGCAAATACCCAGGAGTGTCAGTTGCCAAAGTTGCAAAATGGCTGGTATAATTTTCATAGACCCATTTGTATTTGGTATTGAGTGTTTAAATCAGATTTATTTTTACCTTCGTGCTTGAATGCTGTCCAGCTAACCAACTGATGTAACCCACGTATTTTACCATTAATGACTATGAGACCCTTGCAGTTGTCTCTCCCTCAACCATTCTAGGTGCAGTAATGTTAGAGCTGTAAGTGAGCCCAGTCAGTGCTCTGGAAAGGATTCAGGAGTGCGTAACAGGGATGGTAATATAAAAGAGCTAAAGTGCTTTCAGATTTGGAAGAAGTCTTCTTATGCAGGATAATAGAAGTATAAAAACTGAATAAACACCTCAATTCTTCCTACAACCTGCACATTATCAATTTTGTGTCTCTGTATCAAATTGATAGACTGTGCTACTACAGATTATTGCCATGGGGATGCTCCCAGGAGGGAGGGAGGTGAGCAGGAGCTGGGAGTGAGGCAACTGATACAGCCTTCTGCTGCCCCCAGGCCCAAGGCAGTATCAGGCCAAAGCCTGGGGACGACAGCAGCACTGTGCAATGGCCCAGCTGCACAAAGCTGACCAATGGGAGGGTCTCCTTTTCACTTGGGCCCCGCAGCACCTGCCAACAGCTGAAACTCTTCCTTTGCAAACGCCCACCAGGGCCCCCTCTTAACACCCTGCCTGCAGTTTATGACCCAGATGCAGCTCAAAATGCCTCCTATTGAAGCGGCAAGGAGAAAATAACAGCAGCACGCACACAGAGCTGCTGTTTTCCAGAGGTGTTACAAAGAAAACATTCCATTTAGAGTCACAAGCACTCCTACAGTTCCTCCTACACTTCTCTGTGGCTGCCCAACAGCAAGCCAAATCCTGGAAGTCCGCTCAATAAAAAGCCGATGAGAAAAGGTTCATCACATTGCACTTCTGCTATACTCTTGGGAAACTCCGTGTCCGGTCAGCCTCAGGGGTTGCCAGATGTGAGCTGCAGCTCCCTTTTAAATAACAGAGTTATAAAAAAGTCAACTGAAAAGGCTACTCCCCATCCACTTCAGTGCAAACTGAGAACTGTCACTGAAGGACCTGTACTGCAAACATCCACATTTAAAATGGAAAGGAGCCAAACCCCAGCACTCTTGACTGTCAAGGGAGTTTTAAGAGGTATCAGACCTGATTGCTACAGTACTGTAAATTAGAATCAGAGACAGTCTCTTGGCTTTCACATCATCAAAATTTCACAGCTATGAGTGCTCCCAGATGGTTTCAGTTTCAAGAAAGTCAGACTCAGAGAAGGGAAGTGATTCTTACCATCTCTTTATTTCAAGCCAGAGGATTTTTGGCTTTGGTTTGTTTGTTTTTTGGTGGGTTTTTTTTGGTCTCTTTTTGGGTTTTTTTTGAGAAAAATGCAGTATTCCTGAAACACTTGATTTTTTTATCAAATCCCAACTGCTACCTATAAATCCAACATTATTTGATCATAATACAGTCTATTTATTTTGTCTCTGAAAGGACTCATATCCTTGAAAGGACTCATTTTTTTTGCCCTGAAACAGCAGAAAATTTCTGGATCCCCCAATGGTGTATCACCTATAACTTCATCCTGGAAGAGAACCAGCAGTTACCAAAACCAGAACCCTCTTGTATGTTATTGTACCTTACAAATCATTAATGCTGGCAACTGAAACTACAAAATATCAACAACCATAGTGGCAAACAACATGAATTTACTACAATCAGAGAAGAATATTTTCAAGTGTTTTAGATAAAGGATATATCAGCAGACACTACTTACTCACCCTCTCTCTCGAGATAAAGGAGAGAATCCTTGTCTCAGGGACACTGCTTGTCCTCCAGCTATTGAATCCCTGTCCTAATTCCATTCCAGACCAGGCTGCTCCCCACTATCTTCCCCAGCCCCTCAAACTCCAAGACTATCACCCTTCCTACCCCACAGCAAAACAACAGCCCAGCTTACCAGGATCACCAACTCCATTCCCAGCAGGGCTGCTTACGCATGAACCAGAGCAAGGAAAGAGCCAAATGAGCCGCTGAGGGGCTAATTGCAGCTCCATCAGGCACAGCTGGGAGGTGGATGAGCCCTCCCAGGTGCAGCTCAGGTCAGCTGCCCCCACTCAGGGCTTGTTTGAACCACAACAGCTCTTGTCTGCTTGCAGTACTGGTCTGGTCTTTGCCCTCCCCACCAAAATTTTGTTTCTCGTGTGTTCCTGACGCAACTTCGCCATTTTCTGGGGGAAGTAACCAGCTGGTGGCTGAGTCACAGAGTAAAGCTGAATTTCTGCAATGACTAAGGCAGATGGGCAGTGTATGATGCAGCCTTGTTTTGATGTTTGGGAAAGCACATCTTGATTCAAACCACCCATTAGAGTGCACCTCGGAGAAGACAAGCCTTCTGCCTTTCTCAGCAAACATCGGGTGATTTTTCCACCACACTGCCATGCCCCTGAGCTGTGTGTCAAGGGCTCCTAACCAGCAATGCTGTTTGTAACATTGCTTCAGCTGGTCAAAGCCAACTCTTAATTTGGAGAAATTTGGTGCAGGATTTGATTACCTTTCATTTTCTCTCTGATCTTTACTCTCCTAAGGACTGCTTTAACAGTCTTCTGATGGTGTGGGTGAAAGGCAACACTGAAAATAAAGATCCTTGTAGGTTTTAAATTTAACTTCACAAGTCTAAATTCCACTGATTTAGATTCATGGAGTATAGCCTAATCAAGTCAAAATTGTTACCTTGGAAGTATGAATGACATATATATAACATAAAAATACCATTTAATTTTTCACTTGAAGCCTATAAATATAAATTTTATATTTATGTTTGTGAAGAGATGACTAAAAATTACAGAGTTAATCTGAAACATGTTCCAAGAAAATGTCATACCTATCATCATGTAAATTATATGAGACTTACATTGCAGAAATATATTTGCATTATAGTATTTTCACATCCATTAGGCTGTGAAATATCCCAGGGATTGTTAAGTATTTCTTCACTCTTCCTTGAGTGACAGCATCAGGCCAGAGAGGCCTCAAATGTATCAAAAATGCTACAGAAGTGTTCTGATCAGGGAAAAGTCGATCTGATGAACTATTCTAAAGCTGGAATAACATGCTGTTTCAAAATTTTAGAAGCTCTGGGATGAGTTTTCTTGCTGTGGTCTGCCTCATGCTGTGCAGAATCTCAGGAGCCAGAGGTATGTGCAATGAACCAGACAAGGCCCAGCAGAATCCTTTGGTCTGAGACACCATGGGATGGCTGAACCTGAAGCACCCTATTCACATCACTCCAGAGCTGGAAGTCTGTACTTGAGCTTAGAAAAAGAAAACAACCAGTCTTTCTTTTCCAAGGCAGTAGATAAACATCCCCTTCCTACGTATAACCAGCTGTTCCGTTCCAGCTACTGCCCTGCAGTATTAATGGATGCGAACATGCTTTTTATAATATTTGTTTTTTCAAAAGCAATGAAGTAAAGTTTAGAAAGGAGTACTACTCTGTGCTCCATTCTGTAAGTAAAGGCTTCAAATTTTCTATGAATTATTTAGTCCTTAACTTAAAACCCCTCCACATTTCAAAATTTAGAGCTGGGATTGTTTTCTGCATTAATGAGACATTTTCATAGGAGAGGTACAGGTAAGCCCCTTTACTCATAAACTCTGACATTCAAGGATTTCTAACATAAGTATAATAGATATTTATGCTTGATATTGTATTAGGTATGTGCTGAAGTTTGGGTAGAAGAACTTATCTGGGAGATCTTTTGATGAGTTGTAAGAGAACAAATAAAAAAAAGAATTATTTAGTCTTCCAGTTGTATTTGATGAATATTCATCACTTCTGCTCTCTTGATTATTCACTGTGTATGAGCAATGTGTTCTTACCCATGTTTTAGCCTAAACTCTTGAAACCAGAAACGTATTGATGCCTAAAAGGTTCTAATTTAGAAATACTACATTTAGCAAATACTACATTTAGCAAATGCTACATTCAGCAAACAGGTAGGTCAGAGAGTTGCATGGAGGTTTTGTAGCTAAAATGAGACATTCCTGAGTGGTGAGTATGGGTGAGTAGTCTGCACAAGAGCAGAGAACAAGAATATCAGCTGTAGACTTGCAGGAAGCTTCCTTCTTTCTTGCTCAGAGTAAGGCAGTGCTTGGTCCTTCAGCATTCAGCACAGCCGTGGGGGCACGCAGTGATGGTTCCTGCCCGCAAGGTCCATGTCCCCAAGCTTGTACCCAGCGGACCAGGGCAGAGCTGGTCTGCACAAAGCAGAAAGCCAGTTTTCTAACACATTATCCTGGCAGGTACTGACATCTTAGAAGTCAAAACCAAACCCCAGAGAACCAAAGTGTGGTAGAGACTGTGCAAGGGAGCATCTCAGCGACTCACTGCAGCCAGATCTGCAGTGCAAATATTACCAATAGCACCAGTACCCCACATTCCGCAGAGAAATTTGTCAGTCATGTTGTGGTTAGATGATCTCAGAGGTCCTAACACCACTGCTCCTTGCTTTCACAGTGCCTGCTGTGCACAGACAGATGTACTACTTCTCTGCGAGCCTCTGAGAGCGAAGTGAGATGAAGGTCATCTCTTGTATTCCCCTGACTGAGCAGTTCAAAAGTGCCAGAGAGCAGTGATTAGTCACGCTGCCAGCAGAAGTCATCTGGGTGTTGATCCTCAGTGCATTGCATTTTCAATTTTTAGGTTTATTTTTTTTACCATTGTGAGGATAGACAAGAATCCCATGTGATTTTTAAAAATAATTCTGAAGTTGGCAAGCCTTGTGCACCCCCTTCAGCATAGCTTTGTCCTGCTAGCAGATATAAGAAAAATGTCACACATCCAAATTAAAGTACCAGGTAAAGCAATAGCTGCATGTTACCTGAGGCCCTCAGGTGCTCTAGTTGTATTGCTAACATTGCCTCCGCCAGGAAGCTAAATGGGATACTTTCTGGTAAAACTCAAACATTAGCTAGATGTCGCAGGATTTTCATATGGTTTCATGATATACATATATCATCTTCACATGATACCATGTGAAGAAATAGTTCTTGTTTTGACTGTCTGGTTAGTGCTGGCTTTGCTTAAAAATAGTAATACAAGTCCCAGGACCATTGGTACTCCTTATGAAAAGAGCCCTGCTAGCTCAGTGAGCATCAGAATTAACCCATATCCTGCTTGGAGAAGCTGTGTGTTCATTTGGCTCCCTGCTGATCAGATGTGTAACACATACTCTGCTCGCTCAAGATGCCTGCTGAACCCTGTCAATCAGCTATTGTGAATAGGGTAACAGTGTCACTGTTTCTGCATTGTGAAAACTAACACAGTAGTAGCATTTGGAACCAATATTTTTGTGCAATGGCTACAGACAGAGTATTCTCATTGCTCCTGGTTTTTAATTTAATGGTAGTTGAGGGGTTTCAGCTCTCTTTTGGAAACCGTTTTGCCATTTCCTGGGAACCCTTTGCCCTGAAGCTGTACAAATACTTATGAAATGTCTGTGACAGCTCTGCTGGTGCTAACCAGATTTTTAGAGAGCTACTGTGCATATCACTGACTTCCCTCTTCTGTATATTTTCATTCTGATGGGAGGACAAAATGCAGTATCATAAATGATGCCTCTCTTCGGCTGGCCCAACCACGTGACTGCCTATACAGAAGAAATTGTGGGAAAATACCTTTAAAATCAAGTATAGTTGAAGGTTGTATTGATTGCCAATTATTTAATTTAAGGATCTACAGGAGTCACTGCTGTGTGTAAAGGCAATAGCCATGGGGAGAGTGATGAATGAACAGAACATGAACTATAAAAATTAGTAGGCTGTTGAAGCCACTGCTGTTGCTGTGTTAGGTGAACTGAAGCATTAAAGAGTCTGATGATCCGCAGAGTTAAATTGCCAGTTGGGTAAGATAAGGTTCTACCTTCTAGGTTTTCTAAATCAGAGACTGCAAATTAGATTTACAGATTATTAAAATTATAAATCTTTCTTCTTTTAAACAGTCTTCAGGTACAATGTACCTTGACTGAACATGATAGCTACAGAAGAGTTGTATAATTATCGTTAAAAGTTAAAAAAAGGTATTGTTCTTAAAGCAAGTCAAATTTGTGAAAAGTATCCAACATAAGCTGAATTTCAGGCAATTTTGTTCCAATTACTGGTATGTATTTAGAAAATATCTCCTCAGATTAGAATTGCTTTAGCCTCTCAGTTTAACTCTAAAACATTTTCCATGATAGCTTCTCTCCATGTTTTAATTGACTGGCAGATTAATGCTAGCTGTAACTGAGATAACATTGTAAAGCAATGAAATCAGGGGAATTAAAATTTTAGGGCAAAGATTATAGGTTTACTGCATTTTGAACCTTCTTACTCACCTTTGAGCATGTCTCGTATCAAAGATCAACCTTGTCCTCATCTCATGGAGGGTTTTAGGAGCAGACTTGAGGCCTGGTCCCTGGGGCTCCATCACAGAGCACATCTGTATTTTCCACACAGTGCTTCCATGCTTGAGGCACAGCTGTGGAGATCCAGGGACAGAAACCTCTGCAGCTTGGGCTGCTGCGAGGTGGCTGGAGGGCTGGAGCTTGGTGTGTGGGAGCCAGTGGAGTGGTGTGACTTTCTGTGTGATGTCCACCTGAAAAGACACTGTCCAGGGAAGAACAGCTGAGGCAATCAGAACTCTTCTCTTGTTTGTAAGTGGGATTTTGGTTCGTTCAGCTGCTTGGGGTTTTATTTATTTTGAAAAGTGAATCACATTTAGGAAAGTTTTGAAACACCTGTTAATTCTCTCCCGAATGTGGAAAGGAAACATCTTTCCAAGGTATGAAGAAGACACTTGACAAAAGCAGGTTAAAGTCAGACATTTGGAATAGGCAGTTTGCTGCATAGCGCAGTACTGAGTATTGCACTACCTTATTGAGAACCCAAGGAAAACCAGATAGAATTCTTTTTTCTTTTTCCAGTGGCGCATTTAGTGCAATGGGGAAGGGTATTTCCTTGTATGTACCCAGGGTGTTAGCATAGGCAGCCATTCAAATGAGAAACAAACATCTTTTAATGCCAACAGCAAGAAGTCCCAATCTCTAGTTAGACTGGGGATGATTCTGTCAGTCCTGTTTTACAATGCAGCCAGATTCTTCCTACACCACCATCTCACTGTACAGAACATCTGAAATATCACAGCCAAGTTTCACAAGTCAAAAGGTATCATTGATAATAGAAAACATTCTTAGAAGAGACCTAATCCACTGCAATGATGAAAAGGAATAAGACATGGGAATGCAGATCTAAGGCAATCATATATCTTTGAATCTTTATAACAAGGATACTGTGATGAGGAGGGGAAATTAAAAATTGTTTTAATCTAAATAGGCAGTGGAAGTATTTAGAGTGAATTACTCATAATCACATGCCATTGCGTGGTCTCACAACAGTTTTTCAAGCAAGCATCTTCTCCCATTCCACTGTTAATGGACCAGGTTTCTAGAAGGGTGCAATTTTGAATTGCTCAGAATTACACGAAGTGGCAATTCTTTCCTTTACTTATGAATTCATTCTGATCACCAGCTCAATTTAGAACCTCTAACTTCTGATACACCTTCTTCTGCAATTCGTTCCCCACAGTGATCATCTGTAAGCATGCTTTACAAGTATATGTATAGCCAATATAATTTAGGAATGAATTTTTGTCTCTTAACAGCTAGGATAAAATATTTTTTTCCCCCTTTTTTCTTGAAGTGGACTGTGATTTTCTGACTTTGTAACAGGTCTTAAATAAGTACTGTGAAAAAAAATATTCCTGAAACCAGTAATGTCACAACAGCTGACATCTGTATTTATTGTAATTACCTAGGAAAACAAAGCTTTTGATCACCACCCGTTGACCTGGCTACTGTTAGTGGCTCTGCCACATGCCGGGTCTCACCAGAGATTTGTCTTAATGTTTTTCAAATTGACCTGAATTTTCATATCCATAAATAACTGCAAGTACAGAAGTATTAATAGGAAGGAGTCAGAGCACATTTTATTCAGTTCATGTCTCTAATTGCTAGGTTTACAACAAAGACTTTCATTATTGGGAATACACTTATGAGTGGTATAGAATATTTTCAGTTAAGAGTTGTTTGCTCTGGAAAGTTGGCACATTGCAAAATCGACACACTGCTTTAAGAATCTCCCAACCCCTAGACCTGATTTTATTTCTCTATTTACTCTGAAGATCTTTCTGAACACTGGCAACACTTGCCAAAGGCTTAAAGGTTGCAGTTAAATTATTTTGTAGTTATTCAGTTTGCTTTATCTACTCCATCTGTTCAACACGAATTTTATTTTTCTCTCAAAATGTTCTATAACTCTTGGAAATTTGCAGATTTTATTATTTTTAGTGTATTAGTCTGTATAATGCTAAACCTTATGAAAATGCTTTCACAATTGTATATCACAAAGCATGTATGGTGTGACTCAACTTTCTTGAAGTGGCTCTCTATGACCTGTGTTGAGTCTAGGATGCATATTTTTAACAGAAAACATGATTAATCAGTGAAATGAACTACAGCAGCAGATTCTCTTTTTCTTAAGTCCTCAAATGGAAACTGCTGGTATACGTGGAGCTGGGTTAGTTGGTCTAACTGTACTACCTAACGTTAAACTGAATGGCAGCCCCTTTGAAATGGCCCTGTCCTGTTTATTCTTTGGAGTATCCCAAAAATAAAGTGCTGTTCAATTTTCCAGTTGACTTCTGTTTCTCTGAGGAGATTTAGCAGCCAGCAAACCATGACTTACATGACAAGAAAAGTACAGAAAAAATCCCAGTGCAGACACATGAATTCTGTGTAATACCTGACTTCAAATTAAACACATGGACATTGTTGGAAAGCATAAGATGAATTCAGGCTCACAGTACATGCAGAGAAATGTCAGGTGAGTTTAAAAAGTCATTTGAACTAATGGTGTTAACAATTGATCAAAATTACTTCTAATCATTTACTGTTAACCTATTCTGGCCAGAACCAATGTCTGCTGCCAAAGGTTATGGAATGAACAACTTTTTTCTTTTTCTGTTTCTTTGCTGAGGGAATCTTTTCTGGAGGAAGGATGGAGACTTTTTTAGACCACTCCTCTCAGCCTTTTCCACACTACTCAACATATTGAAGAATTCCAGGTTTTGCTAATGGGGCCTCTAGTGAAGCTGACCTCATAGAAATATGAAGCTGTTGACTGTTAATTAAGAAACCATTAACACATGGATTCATGGAATCTCAACTGCTTTAACAGATTCCCTGTTCATTCTGAGCAGATATTGCCTCTTGGTTTCCTTCTGGGAAGACTGTAGGGAAATTACTATTCAGCTCTAACTGAACTTTCATTTTGCACTGGTGTTAGTATTTGATCATGGAAGTGTTACCAATAATTGCAGAGGAAAGTTGTTGATGGAAAAGCTGACAGCTGTTTACAGCAAATCCTAATGGTGTGCCCTAGATTAGCAGAAAGGCTTGACACATTGATGTTTAAGTCTTTTTTCATGAATGTTTAATCACTAGCAGTAATAAGTCTTTGTACATCAATAATTTTCTACTTGATCCCTCTGATTTTCTTCCAAATTAAGTTATATTCTTGCTTGCACTATCACCTAAATGCCAGATGCACAGAGCCATTTAGGCATATCTGTGCTGACTGTCACACCACAAAGGCTTTTAAGGGATACGGGTTTTGCAGCAAAACCCATGAATATGTACTAGGCAAATTGGCTCCTGCAGAGACAGTAGGCACGTGGATAAGGAATATATAGCAACTGGTGTGACGGGCATAATAGGCGCCCAAGTGACCCTACAGAGCAGATACAGAAGAGGCACACGTGGCTAAAGCCTTGCTAGGCTGCTTGACTCACAGATAAGTACCAATGCAAGCCTGGCATACAGAGCTTTGACCTCTTTCACCCTAGAAGCTGACATCCTGGTTTTGCTTGTTGTCAGTCACCTCATGGGTATTTTTTTATTCTGCTGAGATGTGTGTTGGGGTGCAATGAAGGCTGGCTGCTTCCTACAGGCAGGTGAGCTGGGGACTTAGGTGACTGATACTGGTAACGCTGGCCAAAGTGGTGGTGTGTCAGGGTTGTCCTCATGTGGAGAGGAATAAAGCCCATGTTACCATTCACCTGGAGGCACCCTCTGTACCTCTTCTCGGTGAGAACACAGAGTTCATAGTGGAGGAGACAGGGCAAATGACAGCCTATGCCTCCGCTCCGATGAAGCTCCTGGTTTTTCACCATGCTTTAGCAAGTCATTGACAAAACTCACGACACGTTTGTTGGAAGACTGGAGCTCAAATTGCCTTAAAAACACTTCTGAGGTTTTTTTGCTGGCTTTAAAACTGTGCTCATTTTCCCACATGAGACAGGCAAGGAGCCTTTCTCCATGCAGTTACTGTGCTGTATTCTATGGCAGTGCATACATTTCAAGATATCAGACCCTTGCTAACAAGATGAAAACAACACAGTGTTAAACAAAGACATTGAAGGAGGTCAAATATTAAAGCAAACCCTAATGCCACCTATAGTGAGGTGGTTTTTTTTATCATGATTTCACTTCATATTTTGCAATTTAGCCCTTCAATCTTCTGACTAGGTGAGTATCCCAGCTTCCATTTGCTAAGAAGACACCTTTCCAGTCTCACAAAAAAGGATAAAACCCCTGAGCCTTCAAATACTGAAGTGCAATTCTTACTTTCTTTAACATAAAAGTATATATTAAATTATTTTTAGCCTTCTTATGACCTTGTATAGGATGGCGGGTGCAGAATGTGGCTTCTGAATATTTAAAGAAGCATTAATTGCTTGCATGTCACATACTTGTAGAAGTCCAGCTGGTAAAACAAGAGACAATAAATGAGGAAGTATTTAGCCTGAAGACTGAAACTCATCATGGGACTTAGTGTGTAAGCCAAAGCAGCAGCAAATAGGTTAACATACTTTTAACACAGTTTGGGCTTTGTTAGTTAAATTTAAAAAAAAAAAAGCCCGTTTAAAACAAGTCATATACATAGCACGTGGAACTCTAATTGTAAGCTCCTGTTGCCCCGAGTGCGTTAATAGTTTGGCGTCTTTTCACGATCGTGTTTTCTTCATCGCACCCACAGATTCTCAAAAGGAATCTTATTTTTCAGACAGTCTCCACTCTCAGGTGACCAAGCTGTCCTGTAACTACAGGTCACCTAGTGGATTTGTTAGAGATGAATCAATTAATTGTATCTTTAAGGAGAAAAGTGGCATAGAAATGAGGTAAAAGAGAAGACAGGTGCAGTGATTAATATCTATGAGAAAAATTTTTTCTCTCTTCTCCACAGAATTCCCATGTAAACTGCCAAACCCCATGTCAAACTGCCCACAGATAAGTATGCCTCCACTGCTTAAGCTGACACCTAAGTGAAAAATATGATGATAAAATGGTAAGTTTCAGTAACTTCCGTCTACTACAAAGACAGTAAATGAAAAGTATAAATTAGCCCCCTCCAAGCAGCCCTGCTCACATTGCCTCAAGCGGTGTCTCATGTGTGCAGTTTTGGTTGCTCTAATGTAAGGAAGATATTAAGCTCTTAGAGAGCATCCAAAGGAGGGCAATGAAGATGGTGAAGGGCCTTGAAGGGAAGCTGTATGAGGAGTGTCTGAGGTCACTTGGTCGGTTCAGCCTGGAGAAAAGGAGACTGAGGGAAGACCTCACCACACTTACAACTTCCTGGTGAGGGTAAGAGGAGGGACAGGCACTGAGCTCTTCTCTGTGGTGACCAGTGACAGGACCCAAGGGAATGACCTGAAGTTGTGTCAGAGGAGGTTTAGTTTGGGTATTAGAAAGGTTCTTCCCCGAGAGGGTAGTTGGGAACTGGAACAGGCTCCCCAGGGCTGTGGTCACAGCACCAAGCCTGACAGAATTCAAGAAATATTTGGGCAATGCTCACAG
The DNA here is from genome assembly GCA_013396735.1 of Grallaria varia. Lineage (NCBI taxonomy): Eukaryota > Metazoa > Chordata > Aves > Passeriformes > Formicariidae > Grallaria > Grallaria varia. Next base: position 237,215 of record VWZG01006775.1, on the reverse strand, counting down.
GCACGTGGTGTGACTCTTGGGGATGGTCCAGTGCAGAACCAGGAGTTCGGCTCAATGGTCTTTGTGGGTCCCTTCCAACTCAGCATGTTCTATGATTCTGTGATTTATTTGTGCCAACTCTTCATGTAGAACAAGCACCCTCGGTGCTCTGCCATGACCTGCCAGGCTACAGCCCATCTCTGTAAAGTGAGGGACCCACTCTAGCTCAGGATTTCAACAGGTCAGCAGGAGTTTTCTTGCTGTGCTCTGTCTCCTGGTTGGTACAGCTGCAGCTAAGCAAATACACTCTAGTGCCTGAAGGGCACCCAGTACCCAACCCAATCCATAGGGCTGGGAGGAAGAGGGGTCATCCAAAGTAATTTAAAAACCGAAGAATTTAGGGAGTCTGAAAGAAATGCATGTCAGGTTTCTGCCATAAGGACAGTAGATGGGGTGGGAGTAAGGATGAGGGAAACAGGTAAGAACTGACAAGAGTGGTGACCCACCCAGGGATTGTCACTGCTACTTGTCCTGCACAAGCCATATGTAAAATGCAGTGTATGATCATGTTTTCTTGGTTTATTACACAAAGGTTGCAAAGCAGCCCTTTTGATGATATTTATCAGTTCCTGAAGGCCTGATTATCATAACCAAGCTGCACGGCTCGATGAAAATTGAACCCGTCATTTACTGTAATATAGGTAAACAGAGGTATGCGCATTTTCTTACATGTAGTCCTTGGCCCAATAATGACACTGTCCACCTGTGTAACACAGCAGTTCCCTAATATAAAATAATAATGATACATTAAGGATGAAAGTGATCTTGTGTAATTATAGAAAAATGTAAGAGGCATACACACCTTTTCTTCTGGGTCCTACTGATACATGAACTGTTCCCAGACACTTTTAATTCAAGATGACCTACTTATCTGTAGACAGCTCTGGCTGAAATGACTTGGATAAAATGAGAATGAATTTCACTACTGACCTAAGAAAATTTTTAAATGACAATTTTTGTACTCTATAAATAATTTTTTTAAATAATGCTGTACTTTTGGTCTTCTTTTAGAAAATAATTCAATGATGAAAAGATTATTTTTCTGTAGTATTCCAGATACAAATGGAAAAGAGATGCACAAGTAATCGTGATTGTAAATCTGTTCATCTAATTTTACCAGGCCAAAATCATCAGGAATAAGCTTTGGAGATATTATTTCCAAAGAAATAAAGAAATTAATTTATAGCTATTTTGAATAAAAAGGTGAAAATGTTTAATTCCTGCAAGATTAATTACATGGGTTATGAAATTCCATACTTTTTATGCTCAAGTAGTGGAAAACATTTTGCTAGCATTTGTTAACATCCTCTCATTAATAATTTGTTGTGGGTGAAACAATAGGCTCCATTAAAAACAAACAAACAAACATAAAAACAAACAAAGTTTGTTTTTGCTTTCTGTTTCAGGTTTTTGTGACAAATATGTGTGATACCTCAGGCTACTGTTTGTGTGACAAGATGACTATGTCACTTTGACTGAGATGCACCTGATTTCACTTTGGTATTTCACAGAGCCCAGAAGCAATATTGTTCATTAAAAAGAAGAGTAAATGGAAAGAAGCACTGAGGATAGATTACCTGGGGAGGGAAAGCTTACACAATCTAGTCCTGATGCCACTTGGACATGTTTTACACTGACATGATTTCTTCCCTTAAGGAGTGCTTTTTCCATTTGTCTTAGGACATGCAAAACCAGAGTGAGCCTTGCTAATGGTAAGGGACATGAAGTCACCAGTAAATTATGGTGCCCAGGAATTCCCTCTAAATGGCTTCCCTGGGATCAGAACTGGGTAGAAAATAAAAAAGAAAATATGACATTAAATGTCAAAAGAGAGAATATATAATCAATTATCTTGGTGAAAAAATATTGATACAACAGAAGCTGGATGGCTCAGGAATGGTATCTTCATTTTGGCAAGCGGGATGTTGCCACTTCTTTCAAGGTCAGAAAGGCACAAATGGGTCTGCAGGAGCCAGATAGGGGTATTTCCATTGACTGTAGTAGTAAGGGTTTAAGGCTTTAGTTCTCAAATCAGTTTTGTCCACATATGTAAAATATTCTCCCTCCACAGAGGCCATTATTCTGCATGCTGATTTGGTTTTATAAAACTCCTCTGTGGTACTGCAGAACCAGTATTTATTGTTAAGTGAATAAAGCAGTTCTACAGGTTTTTGGCTATTCCAAGTTGAAAACTCATTAATATTTATTACTGAACAGGTGTAACTGAAATTATGAGGAACTCACTTGTATAGTGCCACAATTCTCAGGTAGTTAATTTTAAATTGTAATTAGATTTCCTCCAGCATTTTAATTACTGAAGCAGAGGGAGGACCCATATTTCAATAGAAAGGTGAAGTAAAAGTAATTTTATTTGCACAACTTACCCTCAGATTCCAAAAAGTAATGGAAAAACTTCTTCTCCAGTTGAGCTGATTCTGCTCAGTATACTGGGTTCAGTCCTCCACTGCATGGCTGGTATGGTAATGACTCCATGCATTAATTGAAAATTAAAACTGCCTCAAGAAATTCAGAGCAAGCACCAGACTGACCTATCCAAATGATGAAAGAATGATACTGTGAACCTATTTATGAATAAAATTTCCATTGTAGAGATTAGAAAGTTTTCTTTTTCAATAAATGGAGTTTCTTTATCTGTGAAAACCTGGATGGCTTGAAATATACTTTTTCCACTCCAATTCCCAGTGCTTAATTCTCAGTCTACCAAGAGTCTACCTGACTGTTTTTCATGGAAACCAGGAGTCCTTTGACATTAGAACCATATTCAAAATGAGGGTATCCGCTTCTCCATCTGATCCAATCAGAGGCATTAAATGTAATGATTTATTTTGTACAAGCAGGAGTAAATGTGAGCACCTGCTTTATAGCTCCCAGGGCACTCTTTCTGAAATAAGCCTTCCTAATAGTTGAGATGAGCTCAGAGAAGATGAACATCTTCTCTCCCTTGCACATTCATAGGAATCTTTGCACACTCTCCTCTCTTTGGGGCTGTGCCAGAGAGAACAGTGGATGGTGCTCCCTTTCACAGCAGCTCAGGTACTCATACATTTGTATGGCTGAGGAGTTCTGTGCTGGTGGGTTTGCTGGTTCATCCCAGCTACTGTGCTACAGACACATTGATCCATGTGTGGGTTCCACCCTTGTGTAAAGGAAGTACTTCATCAAGGGAAATCTGGATGAGGAGCAGCACATAAGGCGTGCTGAGGTCCAGACCGTGAATACAGTGTAGATTCAACTTTTTACAGGTCTGACTGTGCCCTGCTGGTCTCAGTCTTTCAAAGATGTCTGAGTAGGTCTTCTGTGTTCCACGCAATGGCCCATCTGCCACTCTGCCTCATCCTTGGCCTTACACCGCAGGAAGACAGAAAGCTGGCCCTTCCAGGATGCTGGAAGAAGGTGCAATGTGTGTAGGAGAGAGTTAATGCCTCTGAGGGGTATCTGAAAGGTCAGCATCTCCTCCACAGACTGTAATGTCATGTTTTCTCTCTGTCACATCTGAACAAAGTCCAAGAAGGATCAGCTACAGAAGAGTAACCCTGCGGCATGACTCATGAATCCAGCTTTGCAAAATGTCTTGAAACAGGTACCTATGCTGGTCACAGTACAGACAGAGGGAATTTTAGGACATGCCAACTGCACCGAGGACTCCTAACGTAGCTATACCGCAGCCTTTAAGCAGTGAGGAAACACAGCACCCCCCTGTGGAGAGAGATTTCAAAACACCACATGCCTTCCTGCCTCAGTCCACTGTCAGGAATGGAGAATAAAGGGCCCTGCACAGATAATGACCCCTTTTTTATCTGCTTTGCAGAGGAGCAGTGTCCAAGTGATGTTTTTGCAAGGCCCAGCTAGGTTTGATGAGAGACCCTCAAGTGAGCCATCCTCCACTGGGCAGCATGCTCACCCCTCCCAACACCCCAAAGAGCAGTCACCAGGACATTCTCCCCCAGTTTGCTGCTGTATTACAGACACCCAGGAGAGAAGCAGAGTCAGCCTGCAGCTGGCAGAAAAGGCTGAGGGCTTCCACCCACCCTCATCTGCTTTCTGATGTTTATCAAGTCCCCAGCTCTTGCCATGCTGCTGCCAGCCCTTGGCACAAAGCTGGCAGGTTCTGTGCCAGCCAGCACACGGCTGGGAGACCGCTGTGCAGGGTCAGCAGAGCCTCAGCAGGGCTTGCCGGGACCAGGGCAGGTAGTCACCATGCTAGAGCCTCACAAATGGGAACACAAGGGATATGTTTGGCATCTCTCTTAACTTACCGAGACAGAATGCCTGGAAAACAAACGGGCAATGACAACCCATGAGAGAACCATTTTAGAAGCAGCAAGTTCCAAGTCGATCCTGTACTCCCACTGCTATTCTCTTGGCCGCACACATTCACTCCCTGTGCTGTGCTGATCAACTTTGAGAGGTAAGGGTGTCACAGATTTTATTAGGGGAATCTCAAGGCCTGATCTGCCCACCAGACACAGCAAAATGTATCGTACAAATGCAGTCCATGTCTATGCCTAAGATGCTGCAAATCACCACCTCACTCTGAGTGCCCAGTAACAGTGACGGTCACCCCTTCTGTTTTCCTTGGTCTCATAAAAACCCTGGGATGCCTAAGATATTCAGAGCTGCCTATCATTCCACAACTTGTGTTGATAATTTTTTTTAATGTCTAGGTACTCCCAGTTGTGAGCTGTGGTTTCTGAAAATGTGCATCTTGAGTAAAGTGCTCTGATATTGAAGTAAAATACTGTGTGTTGCAGCAATAAATTTTGCAGCTGTTTGCAAAGAGATGCAGTTATTGTCCTTCCTTTAAATGTGGGAAAGGAAGTGATTTTCTCATCACTATTCAGAAGAAGAAGTAGAGAATAGAATGCTTTATTCTTAATCTTAGAACTAGTACATGTAATTTTAAAAAACGTGCTTCCCCGAGTGCCATGGAGATTTTTACCATTTTTCGACAGATACCTGCATAGCCAAGGGCAGAACCTCGCTGTTATATTTTAAGCATATTTGCTGCTCTGTGTAGCAAGTTGTGGGTGGGTTGTGTAGAACTGCTCAGGAGTTGTTTTTTTAAGGCAATTTCAGGAAGAGCTGGTTTCTTATATCCAAAAATCTTCTGTCCAAATTTGTTTTGATAAATCTTTTAATGGCAATAAATTCTGGAATTTGGAACTAGGTGGAATTTTATAGGTCTAAATACAGGTCTCATATTCTAAAGGAGTGAACTGATAGCGAAACATAAAATCTAATTGGTTTTGCTCTTTTTTTTTCTGGTTTAATGAAAGCACAACAAAATATGTTTGCTTCTTTTATATGCCAGACTTAAAAAAAAATCTGATATTGTCCTAATAGTCAGAACATAATGGCGTTAATATGCCATTCATTTGAGAAACCTTCACTTACATAGTCTTCACTGATACTGTGACAGAATTACTTGATCTCATTAACATCTTGGGATGTTAGCAGACCTACCATGGGTTGTGCTGCTTCTGTGGAAATGCAGTGTTATCTTGTAGAGTCCCAGGAGATATCCTACTTAAGAATATAATTATAATAAAATATCTTTTATAAAGATTTAAGTCCTGTATCAATACTGCAACATTTAAATATTTGATATTTTATGAATGCTGTGATGTGCTTGGCATTGTGTGAAGCTTATTATGAGATGCCTTGGGCTAGAGTAAAGGTCTAATCCTACTACTGAGGAGCTCCAATAAAAATCATAAAAATTAAAGGGATTTAGTCATGGATTTTGAGGCAAAACAAATTTCTTTATGATATCATAACTTGAGGGGGGAAAAAAAAAGAAAAAAATTTTAAAAAATTACACCAAGAGGAAAATTAGGTATTTCAATTTTGAAGTATCAGGAAAGCTATTGAGTCTTTAAATGCTTTGCAGCCCCCTGGGTGGGAAGCCATTCAGATAGAGACCTAATTTTGATCCTCTGTATGTGCACAATGATACAGTCTTTCTCTAGACTTGTTTTCATCTTTCTTGGAAAGACATGACTGGTCTGAAGCAGAAACATATGAAAAATTTGGAGTGTCCTACTTGCTTGAGCTCATGGGGAACTCCTAAAAGCGGTGTGGAAGAGGTAGCCCTTTTTTGGGGTGCAGAGATTTGGGGAAGGTATCTCCCGCTCTGTGAACACCTTTTTCTTTTGGGTTTATATGGAATATTAAAACTCTGGTGAAATCCTAGCTCTTTGGATGTCAATGGTGGAACTTCTTTGATGGGAGTTGGGCTGGGTTGTCACTGTCCTCAGCTTGCATGGCTTGGTCCTGACTTGCCTCACACAGGAAGCCTGAACCTGCTTGAGGACCAGCTTTGAGGAAAAAGAGATACCAGGCCATGGTGAGAGCCAGCTGCTGATGGAGGGCAGGCCAGCTGAGGTGACCCCAGGACAGGCCTTCATCCTCTTGCTGCTGGTCATGGAGGCAGAGCCAGTGGAGACCCTTGAGGAGGATGGACAGGGTCCATGGGAGCTGGTAGTGCCCTCAGGACCCTGACAAGCAGAATGAAATCAATTTATGGATAGGAAAAGCCAAGAAAAATAATTTAAGTCAGCATCCTGATGGTCTCTCACACAGTACTATGCAGGATTTTGCTTCTCTAAAGGTGTTTTAAATCCCATATGGTTTGTCTTTTGCATATGAAATCATGTAGTGTCCAGCCATGAATCCTTCTCCTTCCTTCTTCATCTGGGTATAGTTCTTTTCCTGTTAAATCACAGTAGATGCCAGTCTGCACTGAAGTTCCCTCCTGAGTGGTTTATATAGTTATGCAGATCTATCTCCTTTCCTCTTTTCTCTTGCATTTTGCCTGGCATGAAATTATTTCTTGACCTTTCAATTCAGTGTAATTTTTCATGTACTTTTAAATTACAAAGTTTAAAATAGCCCACAGAAGTAATCAGTCCAAACCGCAGTGGCACAATTGTAGCTGAGGATAATGAACCTCCTACTGCTCAGGATGATTTCGAAATCTCTGTATTATCTAGGATTTTCAAAAATCAAGCCTGAAATCTCAAGAATTTTTTCCAATGTGCTTTTTAGTGGCTCTCCTGTTTCCCAATTGAAGTGCTATGAGGACAGTCTTTTCTATTCCAGCTGTTCATTACATTGCAAATGCTTCTTTTTCCAGAATTAGATATTGCTTAGATGTGTTTCCCTGCTTTCACTGCATTGACAGTATTAGTCCTCATCTTCGAAGCAAACACTGACATTCACATAGACTTATTTATTAACACCAGAGTTTATTCCTATAGTTTTAAGTTCTGCAACAGATATCAGTGTTACAGAAATGAGAATCTAATACTTTACATTTGTCTCTCTATAAAAATGGTTCTGTTTGCAAGTAAAAATATGCTCTGCTGTGTTAATGGAGGGCAAATGAGCAGAAAGTTAAACACGGAGTTCATCCTTAAAGCCTGTAGAGACAAATATGTGGTAGAAGTTACTTTTATGCTGCATTTTAGATACAGTCTGCCCATATTACAGTGTACTGGAAAACCTGAAAAATTAAACCTCTTGAGGTTTTGATATTTCTTCCTACTTTGTCATATTTGCTAAGTGCTCAGAAAATCTCAGTGAAGTTACCTGGAAGTTTGGAGAGCAGTCTCTGTGGTGGATCTCTTGTTGAAGTATGGATGCTACCAGGGCTTTTGCTGGTGATCCTTTCTGAGTCATTGCTTTCCTTATTTCTGAGACTACAATAAAAAAAAAAAAAAGCGTATCTAGGTGATTCAAGTTTAAGAGTAATTGCAATAACTTCATTTTTAAAGCTACAAGGTTCAGATATTCCACATGAATGTGAAACTTTGTTTCAGTCAGTTCTGTCTTGCAGAGCTGTATGAATTTTCAAGGCAAAAGCAAATGATAGTAAATGTTTATTTGTATTTTCAGTCTAGTAAGATGACCTATCTGGAGGGTATATTCTGAGTAAGCAAACAATATACTTTAAGATCTTTTACTAACTCTATCAAGATTTTAATGTATCAATTTTAAAAAGCCTGTGCGCTACCAAAAGAATATTAATTGTATCTTTTTAGTTGTCTGAAAGAACGTTTTAAGAATACCTAACAAAGATGAACTGAACCCTTTAGCATTGTTTTTTAAAGATAAGAAATATTAATGACATACATAACACTTAGAAGAAGCATCTGCCAAATATTCCATGTCAATTACAGATCCATAAGTTTTAAGTCTATTGGTTTGAACTATAATGTTGGTATTTTATTTAATAAATGTATCTAATAAGAAAATGTGCATATATATATGAATGTTAGATTATCCACTGAAAAGATACTATATTGTTCTCTAATGCAATGCAAATTGTGAGAATAATACAAACCTGTGAATGAGAAGGCTGTGGAACTGAGGTTATTATCTTTTTATTTATGTAGTGACTTTATTAAAAATTTGAATGGAAATTGATATATAATTCATATTCTTTGTGTGTAATAGAATAAAAAAGCTATATATAACAATTGATTGAGAAGGTAGAAGATTTTTATTTGCAAAGATTATTCACTACGTAACTGTAACAAAAAATTATAAGGGTTCATCTATTTAAAGAATGAACAAAGCACTTTATTGCTTCACTATAGCTGTAGTTTTCTCTCCTTTTTCCATAGATAAAAAAATCAGTAGATTAATAATGAAACAGTTTTTTTTTCCCTTTTCTATATTATCATATTTGCTTAATTTTGGAAAAATTATATAGAAAATCCAAACATTTGAAAATAAATTCCTCAAAACAATCTTCAGTTAGATCTTTTTAAAAAAAAATACAAAAAAATTTATATCACAAAGCATTTTAAAAATGAACTCAACACTTGAAATTATATCCATTTTTAGAAATGGAAAAATTGTCTTTTTCTACTTTTTTTTTCTGAAGCAATCTCCTGTTTTCGTGACTTTACATTACAAAATAAAAGAAGTAGCAATCCCATCAACTTTTCACTCAGTCACCTGTGTCATATAGTTTCTGTACTGCACATTTGAAAATAAGAAATATTAGATGCAGATGAATCTTTGGTTTTAAACCTGATAGCTGGTCTTTTGGTTACTATACCCACAAGTGATTATCCATGTTCTGAGCTGCTACTCACATGGACATCTTCCTTTTCACTAAGTATTATTTCTCTTAAATTTGCCTGTGAATATGGTTACCAGTAGGGTCTCACTGTAAGTAATTTGGGTCAGATGCTGTCAAAATAATTGACTGTTCTCTTTTGTACTGAATACCATGATCAATCTGACCATGCAAAGACCTCTGGGGTGTTGCTATCTGATACTGGAGGTTAGTGCTCAGTACTTACTGCCATTCAGTTTTAGCCTTGGGGAGAACTTGGAATTGGACTTTAGTTGGCTTAAACCTGAATTCTAAGGCTTAAAAAAGAAAAACAGTGCTCTTAGAACTAAGGTCCTTCATCCTAATATCTTCAGGCAATTGAATAACTCTTTCTCAGAGCTCGAAGACAACGTTTTACCTGCGAGACTGACAGCATTTTTTTTTGTGTCAGTGAACCCATGAGAAATTCAGCTGAGTGAAACTCATTCTGGTGGCTGATCTTGGGGTAGTTCTGGAGCTCAGCAGGAGAGTGTCATAACACAGTTCTCTTGACAGTTGCTTTTGTACTTTATACATGTACATTCCTCCAAATAGACAGGAGGAAATGCAGCTGAAACTACAAAGTATTTCATTGTCAAAACTATCTTTCTTCCACACTGTTGTGATTGGGGGAATGCATTTAGGTTACTGCTCATTCTGCTTGAACTGACTTTCTGATAGTGGAAAGGCCCAACTTGATTCTTCCTTCTTATCTGTGTGGCTTTCTACTCATTAGCAACGTGAAGACCCAACGGGGCATAGGTATACTGCCTGTATTTCTTACTATTGTTTTGCTAAACTCTGTTTGTATTATTTTATAATAATTCTTAGTGGTATTTTAACATTTTCTGAATACCATCCTCTCTTAGTTTCTTAATAATTATTCAGTATTTTATTTTACATCACTTGCTTATATTATCTTTCAAATTCTTTCCCAGGAGTAATTTCTTTCAGAAGGATGTTCTTTGAAAAACAGTTCAAGATATGCACGAAGCAGAGACATCTTTCATGGTATCTGTATGCAATACCTCTTCTCCACCTGAGCAGTTTCTGTACCTCCAGTGTGGGATACTATTGTTTATTTCTGGTTACATTCAATTCAAGGACGTTTTTTTTTCACCCCAATCAGTTTAAATTTATAGTTGTACACACATACATGAAATCGTTATGGAAATACTTAATGCATCTTCTGACTAAAGGATGCTTTATTTCCTAAAGCAATAGGAATATTTTTTTATCAAAGAAATAACTTATTGAATGATGAATAAATAAATAAATCTTCACTTTATCTGGAGTATTTTTTCTAACTTTTCACATTATAAAATAGACATTTTTTAAGTTAGAATAGTTTACTTTACAACTTGCTAGATCCCTAGGTTAATACATACATATCACAACCAGAAGCATCAAATCATTGCAGGATAAAATTTAGTCTGTAGACTTTTTAATCTTTTACTTTCTCTGACAGATAGAGAATTCTCTTGTCCTCATTACCAGGGTTAATATTGCAAGAATCTTTTACTCTGATCATCCTAAACAAATTGAAAAACTTAATTTCTGATTTTCAGTGAATTAAAGAGATGACAGAGATTTACCATTTCTACACTAATTTCAGCTCTTTGTTTCTTCAAGTCCAATTTTGCAAACTAATAATTAACCCACTTGCCACTGTCCTATGACCTCATTAACCTTCTTCTGCATGTATATCTTGGAAATCTTTGTTCTTCTTGGTGTACAGATAAGGAAAATAAGATAGCGAGGTGAATGGGACCTCTTGTGAGCAGTAGGAGTTTTTGTATTACCAGCTTAAATGATAATTGGCAAGGTATAATCTCTAAGCCTACTCAGACATTTCACTGTACTCTTTATAGTGTGGCTGGATTTTCTTTCCACTTCTGTCACGTGGTGCTACTTCTGTGTTTGCTAGGCCTTTTCTTTTCCCTTGCAGACAAGCAAAAAATTACTCTCAAGAACCTTTCTTTTTCTTTTCCCCCTTACCTAGTTTTGTCTCTTTAATAACTTTCAGCCCTCTGATTTCTCCTCTACTGGGCTGTGTAGGAAGATTCCCAGAGGCCTTTAGGAAGGCTCTGCCTTCTATACAAAGGCAGTTTTATACGATGCTAAAATAACAGCAATTAGAGAAATGCCTTGCAGGTCGTTTTTGCAGGCTTTCAGGTCAAACAATAATTATTTCAAAAAATTCATTAGTTTTAAAATATTTGGGGATATACATTTAGGGCCTGTTGAAAGCCAGACCCTGACAGGTCTGGAGGGAGAAATAATTGTTACAGAAAGCATAACATACATTTCAAACCCACCAACAGAACAATAGAAAAATTACTTAACGAACCATGATTTTGGAGAGTCTACTGCTCACAGTCTGAGCTAGTGAAGTCCATGACATTTTTTGTTGAGATTAACAATGTAGCTCTCAGCTACAGTGGGAGATTTTTGTCCATGCTGGGTAAACATACAAAGATTTTGATACGAATTACTATGTTTCAGAGAATACAAAACATACCAGTCTGTACCGAACATCAATATATATAATTACTGTACCCATAACCTTTGTCTGGGGCAAAAAATAAGTGACTATTTCAGCCTACAAGTGGTTGTATTATCTTTGTCATTCAAGGAAAATTAATCAGTCCCATTTGAGTTTACTCATCTTCAGTCTGGTACTTAAAATATAGGAAACATACAAAGGCATGTGGTGACAGGACAAGGAGAATGATTTCAACTGAAAGAACACAAGTTTACAATAAATATTAGGGAAAAAAAATCTTTAATGTGAATGGGGAGGAGCTCTGGACCAGTTTGCCCAAAGAAGCTATGGATACCCCATTCCTGGAAGAGTTCCACACCAGGTCGGGTGGGGCTGTGAGAAACATGGTCTAGTGTAAGATGTCCCTGTCCATAGCAGGGGTGTTGGAACTACATGGTATGGTCCCTTCTAACCACAAAATTCTATGATTCTATGAAATAAAAATGACCCTACTTTAATTCTACTTAGACATGAAAATTAATTCAGTTAATAGAATCCATTATGAACGCAATTTAGCTGTACTCCTAATGCAGACATCTTGCTGTTCTTGATGTTTGACCAAGTTCCACTAATACAGGCTTTTTATCTCACTTGTACTAATGTTGATTAAGTTCCCTCAGTGGAGTTTCTCTGCTGTAAAATCAACTGAAAACAAGCTCAGACTAATATATGTTGCATGCTAGGTCATCTGGAATTGGCAATTTCCAAGTGCACAGTGCAAGCAATTTCCAAAACTTAGTTAGCTCAACTGAAGTTAAAAAAGTTTTCTAGCACTTTGTTTTCAATGGAAAGCACAATACCCTATCGCCAACTTCCACAGTAAGAGGACACTTTCTAAGAGCACACCATTGTAAAGGCACTTAGAAATTTGGGAGAAATGTAATATCCATTACAGTTCACCATGTATTTACCAATAGTGTGATCTGTTGGAAACTGTGAAAGTGCAGCTCTGCTCTTTTCTTAAATTGATGCCTGTCAGATATCTGATAGATCAAGATTAGAGGAGGTTTCATGTATATCTGTTAATTTTATTAGATTCAAAACTGATCAGGTATACTAAGGTTATTCCAAGATGTTTTATACTTATTTAAGCAGAAAACAAGAACCAGAGTTGATGTTCTTGGTTAATTCAAAGAAGAAAATTAAAAAGAAATTTTTGCCAGCAATTAGTTATCCTTTTCATCTTTTCACTTTATTTGCCTTGGCAGATGGCCAACAGGTGTACAAGGTGCTGTTATTTTGAAGTAAATGCCAGAGAATTTAGTCTTAGTTGTGCGTTTTAGAACCCAGTTATCGGATGGACTAATTTATCCACAAATATTTCACATGACACTTGGAATACTTAACTATCAATTAAACTCTTTAATAATTGACTTCCCTTGACACCTGAAGCAACCTTAGCACACAATAACCATGCTTATTTCCAGTCTGGAATCAATTTGTAGCTGATATAAATCATTGCAAGGGAGTCAAGAAGTCATGATAAACTACATGGCACAGTTTCTTTGAAACAAAGGTTCTCAGCTTCCCACTGCAGATATATTTATGAAAGGGCAGCTTCATGCCTTCTCAAGCATGTACATCTTTTCCTTACAAATTATTCTGATAAGCTACTAAATCTTCTGGGATGCATTGGGTTTTGGTTTTAGTTTGCTTGGGGGGTTGTGTTTTTTGTTTGTTTGTGGCTATTCAGTTTTTTCTTAATTTTCTGATTGATTTTCACTTCATTATTTTTATGTATTACAGCACACCTTTTTGCAGTGTATCTTGAGACACTTCTCAGTTCAAACTTCAGACCATACCATATAAGATAGTGATCTGAACTTGTGCAGCCGTTCAAAACTCCCCACTCTATAGAGCTGACATTGCTGTTAGCACAAAATGCTGGAAACATTTGTCTCCTGAACTACAAATCAGTATCATAACACACTACCACAGCAACTAACCAACGTAAAGTGTTTCCAAGCAGTGTTTCCATAAGTTTAATATACTTGCTCCAGTGACACATAGGAATGAAGATGAACTTCAGATTTTGAACACCAGTTGTTCCTTGAATGAGGGTGCGTGACAGTAGGTATGGATCTTACAGGGAGTTTACTGCTGATGCACAGACGCATAAATGGGGTCTTGTTTAGATCAAAGAAGGGAAAGTCTTTCAAGTTATCCCTGGGTTGATAAGCTCCAGCTCTTATCTCCTCTCTGAGTGAAACATTAATTTTAAACAGTAACAGAGGGGCTCGGATGGTTCCCTGGCCTGTTCTTTTTAAGAGGTGTAAAGGATTTTTATTTCTTCATTTTGAAATTTTGCAAGTTACTTTAAAGTGAAAAAGAGGGGTCTTGAAAGTGGTGAGTGGCACGATCTAACCACAAGGAAGGCGAGTAGGGCATAAAGGTCACCACTGCATATGTCACTCATATAAATATGCTACAAACTGACAAGCATCTGCTGCTTCTGTGGTTTGGCTCCATGGGGTGTCATTTTCTGCACACGCTATCTGCAAAATGGGAAAATCCAACACATTCTTCCTTGTACTTTTGCAAAGAAATTACTTGAATCTTGGGAGAAGTTAATGCCTGATCTCCCATGTACAATTTGCTTTTCAACTTTTTCAGCTAGTCTCAATTCTCTTACATTTCAGTCTTTCAAAATATGTGACCTAAAACCAAAACCAAACAAGCAGAAGTTTTTAAGTCTTCACAGATTAAACATTTATGCCTAACTAGAATCTGCTAATGAGGGGCAGATTAATTTTGTCCAACTGAGCAGAAATACACCGTCTGCAAAAATACAAATAAATGTCCTATTCCAACTTTTCCAAAGACTCAACTCAAGTGGGGAGTCTGTGTCAGAATCATCCAGAAAAAAGTTCTATTTTTATGCAATGTTCAACTCTGGATCTTTTGGGACTAATCCTAATTTTGAATTATAGATAAAATATTTCTTTGGTAAAAATTCCCTCACACATTAGGTACAAAAAGCAGAAAATACGATAAACTTCAGGCCTCCTTAAATACTCCCTTCAGTAGCATTCATTTCTGAGCATGAATACATACAAATATTTTTGTGGGGTAAAATTGATAAAATTATGAGTGCAACAAAAGGGAAAATTGAATATGACCGCTCAGTTCAAAGATGGTATTTTCTGATATCTTCATTTTTGCGTAAGAGGATGAGCTTGAGACAGGCTTGCAAATGGGAACTATCTATTTCAGAGAATGTACTGCAGTCGCCTCAATGCCATGAAAGCAGATCCCAGAATCTTGTTCAGAATCATCTTCTCCTCTCTAGACGACCATCAGAGACAGAAAACAGTATAAAAACAAGCTGCCAGCAAAGAAAAAGACAATAACCATGCATGAGATTGATGGAAACACTTTATTTGAATTATTAGAATATTAAAGCATGATTAGAATATTAAAGCAAACTTCTGGTGGTACCTTACTATGTAAAATCCTGAAAAGCAACTCAAGACTTTATTCAAGGTTTGGGCTCTTAATAGAGGATTAGTTTTAACCCTTATGCAATCATTTTCTTCTGGAGATTTGTACCCTGTCATCCAGATCTATAAGGAATTAGTCCCTTCAAGGATGAGTCTGGAGCCAGGTCAGGACTTTAAAAGACAGAAAAGACTGGTTTCTCTCTAGGGCTTTGTTTTGGACCAATGCTTAAGAGAAAACATGTTTTGCCCAGCAGAGCCTTCCAGATGTGTAAGTGCTTGAATATGTATGCTTGAAAAACAGCATCAAAGGCATACCCAATACAAAACTACTGATGCACAATCACAACTGGAAGAGCCTGCTGGACAGCCATGGAACACTTTCTGGCATTTATGGTTTATGGAACCCTCTGCTTCATTTTCTACACGGTCAGTGCAGTCTACAAAAAATTCATAATTGTCAGTGTAGTCTACAAAATAAACCAGGCTGGTCAGAGTGGTCTCAGTGTCTATAAAGCACTGGAAATATACAACTTATGGATAGGTATTTTTTAAACATAGGAGAAATGAATGAAAATTATATTTTGAAATGACTGCAGAATGTGGTTCAAACTTTGTAAAAATAAAAGTACATTCCACCAGAGACTAATCTTGACCAGTGTAAATCCTGAGGTATCGAAAAACAGTACTGAAAGTGGAAAACCTGTGTTAACTTTGGCTGCTACTAATATTCCTTTTGCAATGGAAACACAGCCAGATACTGGAGCATATACTAACGTGAACTCCAGCTTCCACAATTAAAGTGTTGATTGTGTTCTGTAGAAAAGATAATAAAAGGCAGACTAAGTCACTTATTTAATTAAAGTAATGCCTGGAAGTTTGTATACTCACATACAGTTCTGAGCTGCCTTTAAACCAAAGAATCAATAATGAAGAGCCAGTGGGAATGAAAGCTTCTCACACCATTCCTGCAAAAAGACTTTGTGTCATACACTGAAGGAGTTAAAAGTATAGGTTAAGTAGATTAAGTATTCAATGAAAAATACCCTGATAATGTGCATCTTTGATCTGCAGCAGTGCCAATGGTGGCAGCTCCAACCAGAGCAGGCTCCAGTGAGAAGTTAAAGATTCCTGTATGAGAGCTTAGAAACTGATAACTCGGTTATTTTTAACGGACTTAAACAGTTGCTTAACTATATTTTGAATTACTCTAGTGATATGAAGTCCTATTTCTGAAGAATGAAATAAAGCTGGAGACATACAGAACCACTGGACAAAAAGGGATACTCCCATGTTTTTCATAGGAAATGATAGACAGGGTGTGCAAAGAATCTGTTCCCAAAATCCTTTGCACTGATCATATTTTTTGCTTAGAACTGGCTTCAAGAATGGCTGAGTGCTCTGTGAGGTTGTCTAAAGAGAGGAAATGTAGTCATCTAAATTTTGCAACTTTGGTTGAATTTGTTTAACAAAATCTCATTGATTACAGTACTTTTTTTAGGCTCGTAGGAGCTACAAAGCTTGATATCTCTGCAAAGACCTGTTTGCAACCCACCCAAAGAACAACTTTTTAATGGATTACAATCTCAATATTGTCCTTTCTTTATGGTGATTTTGTTCACTCTGCAACATGAATTTTGTGTCTGTGTGTGAAAGCAGATGCAAACCAACTGGAGCAATTCACAAAGCTAAGTCTTACTTTGCCTTTTTTTCACTCACTCACTCACTCACTCACTCACTCACTCACTCACTCACTCACTCACTCACTCACTCACTCACTCACTCACTCACTCGCTCGCTCGCTCACTCACACACTCACTCACTCATGCACTCACTTTTTTGCTGTCTTACCCTTTCCTTCTTCATGACTGCCTTGTTACTGTGGCCTTTTGCTGCTCAGTAATCTTGACAAAAAGAAATGGCATCAAAAAGGTCTAGAATATTGTACAGATTAATAATGGTGAGGTTTTTTGGACACTTCAGAAATTATAATTTGTTAAGTCTTGATTGTTGATGGCTTAAAGGCAAATATATCAGCTTACTGGGAAGAAAAAAAACCCAGAAGATATCAAAACATTAATTTTATGGCTAAGTATACTTGTATATTTTATGTTAATTCTCTTGACAAAGGCAGTTAAGTCTGAACATCAACACAGAAATTGTATTCCTGCCTGAGTGATCTAACATCTCAATATTTCCCAACAGAATATTTAATGCCTTTTTTCTTACGGTTTTTGACTTTAGTTCTGATATTCTGTTGTTTGAATAGTCATCTTCACATCTGTAGAGTGCAGGGCGAGATAACAGCAGAGTAAGGAGACCCCTTTTCCTCCTACCCCAAGTACCAGCATCCAAAATTTGACAGGGCATTGCCATAGTCCTTTTCTTCCCTTTCTTCCATGAACTACCTCAGGCACAAAGGTAGGCAAAATACTGCCTAATGATACTCCTGCACTCATTCACTCATGGTGTTTTCAGTATTTTCCAGCCAGACTTCACAGACATAAACATCTATTGAAATGCAGGGCAGCACTGCATTAGACAGTAGCTGTTTGATGGAAGAGAGGATCACAGCAGAAACCACCCAAGGATGACTGCCCAGGGATGCAGGTGTTGCCTATCATGACAGCAGTTTTGTTCTAGTGTGAAAAACAACCATGGAAAATAGATAATGGAGAGCAACTGGAAAAATATTTCTTACTAGAATTGTGGGGTTTCTGTCTTCTCAGATCCTTTCTTTTTTTGTTATTTCTTTGACAGTGCTCTGAACTCACCTAAGTTCAAAGAAATGCACATTTGGCCTTATTTGCAATTAGTTTTAGGTGTGCAACAAAGTTAATGCAGTTGGTACATTCTACACCATAACGGATGACCTATGCCTTAAGCAGTTATTCTTCTCCTGCCTTTGATTTCTTATCCTCTAACCATTTTATGCTGAGAGAGACTGTGTTATTGCATTGCAATTTCCAATAATTGCATTATGGTGCAGAGGAAAAAATTAATTAGTCACTTAGCAATGAGGAACATGTCTTTGCTGGAAAATGATAATTCTTTTCATATTTTCCTCATATTTTTAGCATGCAGTTATTTGTGTGCAGAGGTAGATAAAGGAGAGTTCCTGAACGCAAATGTCATTTCCTCCTTTCAATCAGGCACACCTGTAATTATCTGATTATGTTTATACCAAAACCATGAGTGAAACCGAGGTATGTTTTCTCATCATGCAGTAAAAGCAAGAACAAAGTGCTATAAGTCATATTTGTGCTCTTTGGTTCATGATTTAACCTTTGATCAGTTGAAAGCACCCTGGGGTTGCTTTCTGTCACAGCTGGCTCCAGCATCTTACCAGATGTGAATGGCCCATAGCGTGCACTTCACTTTCCTCAGTGTCACTGCTGCCTCTGCATCCACTGATGGGGCTGTGTAGGGGACAGCAAAGAGCTGTTTCTGACTCTATCCACAAGTTACAGCATATTCTTCATCATTACTGCAAATTACTGCTAGTAGTTTCTGTTAGTGACTGACATTAAAAAGTCATCTGACAGTGGGTTCACACAGCTTCTAATAACAGCTTTCTTTAAATCTTACATTCTTTTAAACTGAACTTTAATCCTGTGGGCATTAGAAAGACAGGAAAATAGGAACTGACACTAGGTAATTTATGAAGGATTTCATGGAACTCATACTAAATTCTAGCTGTTATTTACAAATATAACTCCAAATTGGAGTGATGACTGCTTCCCTATAGAATTCCCTGCAGATTTATTTTTAGGGTGGCACTGCCAAGCAACATCACCCATTTCCTGGGAATGAACTCTTAATATTTTCTCACAAGACAACTGTGTTTCTCCAGCTTTTCATGACAGTTTTATTTTTTTCTTATAATTCAATTATTTAATGGGAAAGAGTTTCAAGCCAACAGGAAAAGGTTTATATGAACTTACTAAAAGACACGATCCACACTCTCTTATTCTTGCCATTAACTGAAGTACTTGGCCATCCCTAAGTGCTTGTTCTTCTCTCCGCTCTTAAACTTCCTAGTGGGAATGGTGGAATCCCCCAGTGGAGGTGTAGAAAATTTCACCAAACTGTTACTAGATAGTAAATGAAAATTCTTATGATAATTCCCCATAGGCTGACCTTTAGTGTTTTCTGAAAAGTTTTCCTGGATCCTTTAGAAAAATGGAAGCTAGCTAGGAATTAAAAAAGGCTGAGCAGGACAGACTTTGAAAGTGATTTATACTTTCATAGAAAAAAATAATGCCTCTTGCAGTTCTCGACTAGAAAGACAGAATGATTGTAGAGTGAATTACCATTTTAGCTTTTGTTCTTTGTTCTAATTTATTTTTTTTTTAATATTTTTTTATCTAATTGTGGGGTAAAAATATTTCTGCATGCAGACAAAGAAACGAATTCAGACCCCAGGTCACCAGGTTGCTTTCTGAGTTGCAGGATTTCTTGAGGTATGCAATGCCCCTTTGAGACAGAGCTCTGAATATAAATCTTGGGAAACAACTTTTAGTAATACAGCTTACAAAGGCCTTTATTTCTTCGCACATCTTGTTTAGTCACTTAAAGATAAAATTGTGTGGCATTTCAGACCCTTTGTGTATTTATAGCTTTCTGCTTTCCCTTTGTGTCCCTGTGTATTAATCAAAGGTACAAAAACTCTAAGAGATTTTTTTTAGTCACATTGCTATAGCAATGTACTAATTGAACCAGCTCCAACCAGTAAAAAATGAGAACTTTAAAACTCTTTTCTGATTTCTGGTTTTAATTGTCTGTGGTGCTAAGGCTGAGCAGAAAAATTGTCAAGGGAAAATAAAGAAATTGACACACTATAGAACGAGGAACAAGTTAGGGTTGGTAACACCTGTTATCCTTTTACCCTGCTTTCTGAGTGCTGAAAACCTTGTCCAACTTCCCAACTTATTCCCTCCATTTCCATAAAAGATCCATACTGCTACATCTCCCTACAAACCTGACTTGTTTTGAATGTCAGAAGAACACTGTTGTGAGTACAAAATTCAAAGGCTGATTTGGCATCATTAGCTGAAATAATGATTTACTTCTGCATGGGTTATTTTGGAGTAGAATGTACAGATTGCAGCAAGTTTACAGGTTATTACAAGTATTTCCATATTATGACTCATTTCCAGTTTTAATTGACAGATCACCTTTGTGAGAAACAGCTTCTTTCCTTCCTTTGCTTCTATTTCTTTTGAAAGATCTTTTTGTGCAATTCTTATCTAATAGGGAGGATATACTGTATAACGGAAAGCAAGCTTTGGGATTTACTGCAATCAAATCAAAGACTTTTAAGTGCTTTATCATTGACAAAGGGAAGGAATTTCTTGGAAAAGATACAACCTCTATTTAAATACTCAACACAAAGATCAAATCCTTTTAAAGGTCCCTAGTGACTATGGAAACACAGAGGAGATAATCATGGACAGGCTTGGGGATTTTTTTTTCTTCTGTTTTTTTCAGTTAGTTGGTTTGTTTTGTAGTTTTTTTGTTTAATTAGAAAAAGATCTCTTCTGAGAAAAAGTACCTATATGTATTTGATTTTCTGTAGAAGCCCATAAAGAGAATGGCACACTGGTGTATTACAAGAAAAGCCTAGATGGTCAGATTGTGCCAAATTATTTAAATTCTTAAAAATAGCACAATGACAGAGACAAGAATTTTCATGTGCCCTGTATGTGAAAATACATACTCTACGATCATATGGTAAGTCACACTGTATAAATACACACGTTTTCTATAAAAAGTAAAATATTAAATGAAGTGTGCCTCATCAATGCCAAATTAAACGGCATTATCTTCTAACACATGGGGCTAGTGGGATTTCTTTTTGTTGTTGTTGTTGTTTGCAAATAGTTCATGTAGCATTTTGCATTCTGCACATGTATTTACTTCTAGGCATCCATTGGTCAGCATGAGTAAGTCATCCATGGACTGTTTATTTTAACTGTTTAATAAACAGTACATGTGACATATTTTCTCTTTGATCATTTGACTGAAACCTTAAAATAAAATGAACAACAACAAAAAAACCCAGCATTAAAAATATGACTAAGACAATGTGTTAGTTAGCCACAGCCTTTATGTGAACTGTAAAAAATGCAGTAACTACAATTTTTTTATAGTAAAAGCACTTATCATAACCTGAAGGGAAAAATAACTGATGGAAAGCATTTAAAGTATATACACCATTAAATTCCTTGGGACTTGCCACTCTTCATGTGTGAAATAGAAATGTTCAGATGTATTAAGTGAAATATCCTAAATCCAGGCCTGTTTCTTAATGGATTCAGTTCTATTGGTGGATTTCCAAAGATAAGTTCTCTGCCTCACTTTTTCATTTTTTTGGTTGGTTTGTACAAGAAGAAATTTGGTCAAATTATAACTCTCTTACTACATCTTTTGTCCCTTTCCTTAATATCCCATATAGAAGAAGAACTCAAAGTTTTTGAAATGCAACTGATAAGAAATTAATTTCTTCCTGAGAGAAATAGAAGTACAAAGACTGAAAATGCTGAAGAAATAAAGGCGAGTTTATAGGAAGAAGCTAAACGCTTGCTAGCAATGTTGTGTTTTCCTACAGTGTGTGAGAGACCAGCTGACCAATTGATTTAGATCACGGGTATCCTGTGACTGTCCTGTGTACTCAATATGCTCATTAGACCATCATCTCCATCTTACGGTGCTCCATTTGTTAAATCCTTGTCTGTGTGCCCTTGGAATGATTAGGGCAACATCAATCAGAACTGAGCAAATCCCTAACAGTTCCAAATTGCAATTCTAAATTGCAATTTGAAGTGGATTGAGACAGACAGCACTGGTGACTGTAAGAGTAGAAGAGTCATGTGGAGGGTTACAGTATTGTTCTCAGACAAAAATCAGTGCTAAGCCAAGACATCTGCACATCAAACATTCTTATAGCATCATTCTAAAAACTTGTGTGTCTCCCTGTTATTTAAGAAAAAAATTTAGCCAGGAAGGGTGAGAAATCCCCTAGGCAAAACTCCTGTAAAAAGCTTGAAGCCTTGATATTTCAGCTGAATAGTATGAGACATGAAGTTGCACCGAGACAGCAGATCAGGTAGATCTTGACTGTAAAAAAATTACAGTGACAAGCACTGGATAAGAATTAATAACTCTCAGGGCACATTACTGTAGCCTCTACTAACAACTATCTTAGAAAAGAGGCTGTTAGATCTCCTTAGCTCTACCATTGTGCACAAGTAGTAGTCCTGAATATCAGCAAGTGCTTCACAATCTGCACTAGAACTGATTACCAAGAAGCTCCCAGAACCTGTCCTCAGGCATTTATGTTATCATTTATTGCTGGATATGAGATTTTTTTCTTAGCTATCTTGTTAATGCCATAGTTGACATTAGTGTTGTGAAGGCCAGTGTTATTGCCTGAGGTATGTTTAGTCTGGTATGCTCTGTGACCTTCACACTGAAAGCTTCACCCTCACCAATGCCAGTCTTTTTCAGGGATTTACAGTGCTCCTATTTGTCATTGTTTGAACATTTCCACTCACTTAAGAAGAAGAGGTCAAAGAGCAGAATGAGTGAGGCTGTTGCCTGGACACTGATAGGTCTTCTAAGGACAGCAGAAAAGTAAACTCTGTGACTCTCAGCATTTTTGATTTATTAAAAAAAGAAAAGAAAAAAAAAAGCCAACAAAAAGCAAACACATACTTCAGTTAGAGTTATTCCAGAAATCATCCAAAGGCTAAGTTTGAGAGAAACCAGGCAAATAGCAGTGCAATTTCTTTATATATCCAGTTTGGATAAGTCAGCATAAAAAACCAAAACAAAACAAAACAAAGCAATACACTTTTGAGGTTAACTGAAAAGCAGTGCTGAGAATGCCACTTACCTACTCTCTTGTCTTCCAGAAACAAAGCAAGAGAAAAAGAAGAAATCCAATTTGAACAGTGTTATCACATCAACAGTATTGTGCTTCAGGAGCCTGCATTTTGGATTTATGTGAGCTAACGATTTTTCCACTCACAGCTACAAAGGATGGGGATTTAATTTGTGACTATGACCCCTTAAAAAATGTCTCGATTCATTGGGGGTCTACATGCAAGGTAGCTACCTGGGCTCCCACTAAGATCAATGCAGACCTTGCATTCAAGATAGTTGCTTGTACAGAGACGCTATTGTGCCTTTTGAGTTGTCCTAGGCTTTCTAAGGCATTCACATAGTCAGATATGAGGTAGGACCTATGAAAGACCAGAGTCCCCCTGCACAGGTGACTGAAGGACAGCGTGGGAAGCCTAGGTCTTCTTAAATGGCACTTTGTGTCTTTGTTTAAAAACAAATCTCAGCCTTAGGTATGAGCTTCAAAGAAAAATGAATAGCTTGCTAAACTCCATTGACTATGTTCATACCTGCAGCCCTTGAGTGGTTATTTTAGATATCACAAGGTAACTCGAAGAGTGCTAGGTATCTTCATTTAGGCATGGGAACAGAGCCCTAGATCCCTGTTAATCATAATGGGAGCTTGAACATGAGTATGAATGTGAGTGTCCTATTCTTGAAAAAATACGACATCTAAAGCACCCAGCCATTTTCATTTGCTGAGCTGGAATCATTAGCAACCAGATGTTTTTCTATAAAAGAGGAAAAAAAAACCCAAAAGCCCTGCTTCACCAATCTCAATTTTCCATGAAAACTATCGAGCAAATAAAAAGCTAAACGAAAGGACATATATTGGCACTAGTTGTAGACTAATCTGTCCTAGTTTTAAAAGTGATATTGCTGCAGTGCTCAAGCCTCTTGTTAGAAAGCTCCAGTAACAAGAAAATACCCTCAATATATACACATAATAATTGTACTCTACAGACTTTACTAAGATGTGGAAAAATATCCCATCCCACAATTATATTAGGGAAGGGAAGTTCTGTAGATTGGTTTTGCAGTAGCTACTTTGCTTGTATGTCAATGTGTTTGGCAGTACCTCACAGAACACATAGTGAATTTTGGATTTAGGATTCACCCTTTTCCTTCAACACAGCCATTGTCAGTGCTTTTCAAGCTACTTAATCAGTGTCTCATAACTTTCTGCCTCTCTTCTCTGAGACTTTTTCTTTGCCCATAATTTTTCTTCACTGATAAATGCCTGAACCGTATGTTGGGAAACTTGAAGTGGGAAATTTTGAAGAAATCAGCAAGGCTGAATTTTTTCTCATTGCCAGTTTGCCCTGATGTTTTTGTATATTCTGGTGATTATGGGGATCCACCACATAGGCATTTGATTTTATCTCCATCCTGAACTTGAAACATCAAAAGATAGATAGTTCCTTTGTTCCCATCCACAGGATGTTTGCTTAATTCTAACTTCATCACTGAGCAAGTCAGGTGTTTGTGGTACTTGTGTTTTTAAAGGCCCTCAAGTGATACTGCTGTGCTTCTTCTGTCTTTACATGAAAGCTAGCAGTTTTGTCTGCTGAAGAGCCTTTTGGGGAGTCATAATGTCATTTCATAACATGGAGGTAGCAGGCAGCCACATACAGAGATGCATGTCAAACAGCTGTGTGAGTCTTGAAAGGGACAGCAAAACATAAAATTCTTTGACTCTATTGATTATTTTACTCTTTAATGTATTACTTCATTCCCTCTTAATGTTTCAATAGATCTATCAGCTTTGTCTGTGACCTGAAGTGTTAGGCTTAGTGAAAAGGATCATTTTAAATTTTATTTTTTTTTTGAAATCATAACGTTCCAAATTATTTTTTTCACCCTGGTATAGTGCTGAAGTAATCTGCTGAAAGTCAGACGTACATTATGGCCTGAGATACTGGGTAATGCTAGATAGGGTGACATTTTTATGGCAGACTGCTCCAGTACCATTAACAAAGGAAGTGCATCATTACTGTCATGATGGTTCCATTACTTGAACAGTAGGCTGTAGAATATCTGTACTACTCTAAGTTGGTTTTGGCTATTTCAGTATAGAGCTGGGAGAGAGAAAGGTGTCAGGATAGATTCCAAGTTTGCTTGCTCTTCCCCATTCTTTGTTGGACTAGATATAATGACAAAAAAAAGTCTGCATACATGAATGGTGTAAATCTGAATTTTGCTAAAGAGACTGGGTTGTACAAGTGAAATAGCTGTTTCAGAATTCTCTCAGCTTTTGTCCTTAACGTTTTAAGATAATGGAGTTTATAGTGTAGCCATCTGTAACATGGTCTAGATAATATTGGAGGATATAATCCAATGTAGTGCTTGTTAGCCTAGGATGTTATGTGCTTTATAATAGTAAGCAGAAAAAAACTCACATATAAGAGTTGCTCGGGAGCCTCACATAAAGCTGTAATGGTGCATTCTAGTCATGCAGTACTGCCTGTGTTACTTTGTGTAAATAAACATAGCTTACCCTAGTTACTCTATAGGTAGGCAAGTTCAGCACAAGGCATTTTGTTAGGATTTGAATCCTGTCTGAGGATTTAAACAAGCATTTATGAAGACACATAATTCCACACTCTTCAGTTTGTCTCTGTCTTCACTACACAGTGACCTTCTGAGAGTGCTGTATTTCAAACAAGCGACTGTGTTTAAACCAAAGCTTTCCTTCATATTAACATTTAATTTCCTTCCCCTTCACCAAGCCTCAGGCGTGGTTCTCTTTTGGGTCTCTCTAGCTACAGTACTGTACACCATGATGAAGCACAGCTATTCATGTGACACAATATAGAAATCAGAAGTAAATTACATCCTTTAAAATTGCCATCCCCAATCACAATACCTAGAACAATGTGATAATTGCTGTCATAGGAACATGGGAAAAAATAGACTTGCTGTTAAACAAATATAATGATCATTAATAACAAGTGCAACGTGAAATAACAATTTTCTACTAATCACTAACCTAGACCTGTAGTGCAAACTGCAGATTCTCTTTCATAAAGTAAACTGGCTGCATACAGCTAGAAAAAGGCATGAACTTGACAAAATATTTTGTCCATTAGCAGGTTTTGTATTGTGTTATGTACAACTGTACATTATATATCTGGGTTTCTCTATGCAGGAGTTACACAACTGAGCTTGAATTTCTCCTTTGGATTCTCACCTCAAGTAAACTTAACAAACGAAGATTTTGAGGGAAAAACAGACGTTGGTCATTTGAATTGTCAAGCCCTCCATTTTAAAAAGGAAACTCACACAGGGCAACAATATCGTATTAGAAACAAAATGTGCTAGGGCCACCTTTGTCGTATCGCTCGCACATTGTTTAGTCAGAGAGTGGGAGTGTAATGGACAAGGAATAAAAAAAACCAACTTTACCCTGGACAATTTGGCATGAGCTTAGAAGGGCTTTCTCTGATGGATAAAGCCAGTCTATGAAGTGCTTGGGAGCCTTCTTTTTCTGTGATAGTGATGCTCAACCATAATGTCAGGTAGCTGAATACTTGAAGTCTTGTTATCATTGCAGATAGGAGAGCATGAGGTAGAGCTAGACAGCTGTGTACATTTTCTACGTGTCAACAGATGTTGTCATTTAGAGCCTTAAATCTCACAGTTACCAGAAAGTGTTCCTTCCCTGCATAGGTAATGAGGGAACTTGTCCTGTCAGTCTAGTGACTAGATTTTCTGAAGTAAGGTAATCTGGTTCTTCATTCATATTAGAACACATGCCTAAAAATAGACACCTCTCCACCCCCTACCAAAATATCAACTAGTTAAGATAACAGATATAAATGTCCAAATAGAAACCTCTCTAAGGAGAAGGTGAACTAGAGACTCTGTAAAATTCATGAGGAGTACTGCTGTGATTTAAATTCATTGACTTTTAATTCTGGATGGGCTACGAGTCCAAGTATTATTTTGTGCCTCTAAAATATAAGAAAAATAGCCTTCAGAACATGCTTTTTTGTTTGTCTCCTCATGGAGAATGAAGATTTTCAGCAAAAGGTGTATCTCCCATAGTTTCCTGCCTGTTTTGGGCTATAGGAACAGGTTGTAAGAGGGTGAGATAGATGTGCCAGGAGGACCAGTGTCTGCTGCAGATTCCTGATACACTGTCACTCATGTCTTTGTCAAAAGGAAGATGAAGAAGGCAGTGTTAACATTTTTGGTACATTTTTCAAGCTTGTCCAAGCAAGTGATGCTCACTAGTCAAAGCTGTTCAATGGAATACTGAGGCAATTCATTTCTGAAAAATCTTCTGGAGATGGATACTGCTAGCTTCTAGGGAACTCATTCAGGTGGGCAGGGAAATGAATGCCTGTTTTTAATCCATTTTTCTCTATTAAAAACAAGTGAACAAAGCCCCCCTGAGAGGGCAAATAAAAACCAAAAATAAACACATGCAAAATATTTATTAACCTGTTTTACAAATGACACGTTAACTTATATGTGTCCAACTAATCTTTCATGCACTATAAACAAGTCCTCATTTTCTTCCAGTTATTTCTATTGCTCCTTTTTAATGGCGATTTCCCAAGTTAAAAACAAGCCTGATAGATACCTCTAATCTTTATAGAAGTGGCTTTTAAAATATTCAAACAGAGGAATTTATTTTAATGATCTGTAGCTCTGAAACTGTTTAGGAAATGTGCTTTATACTCTGCAGAAAAATTCTACTCATTCCCCGGGGCAAACTTGCGTTTTTTCAGACCAAGCCAATTTTGAAAACTGAAATGTTTATTAAAAATAGAAAGCTATGGAGAGGTAGACAATGCAGGGCAGCTAGTGTTAAAAGCAATGACTGAAAAGGTCCCTGGTGACTTTTTAAGAGAGAATACAATTGAAGCTGATTTTTAATTGATTTGAAACTTCTCTAAACATTTTTACCTAGAGAAGATAGCTATGAAAGGTTCTTAAACAAGAATTTCCTTCATCATTTACACAAAAGGGAACTTAGCACGCTGTGTTTTTATGTAAGTGTACTCAAAATGAACACTGTTTGGGAACTAGACCTCTAAAATAGAAACTATTATCAGGGGCCTCTAACATACAGAACCTCTTTTTCTAAAAGGAGTGACATCCCATGATGTCTTTGAGAAAGATTTTGCAGTGAAATGTAAGTTAAATGAAAGATTCGAGTGCTAAAACAAGTTTTGAAGACTCAGTAAGATGTAAGTAACGTCTCACAGGAAAGGCATTTATTGATTATTGAGCCCCTGAGTAGAGACCTATTTAGCTTGTCTCCAAAAGACATTTCAATCTTTCCCTCATTTTTACAACTTATGTTGTTTATATATAATTTACCTTATCCACTGAGACAAATCATTTACTCTATTCTTGACAACACTGCTTAATTTCAGTGGACTACACACACTACCTTATATGCTTTGCATATGTGGTGGGTCTGGCTGAGCCAGAAATTGTTTCTCTATAGGAGCCCTCACAGTGCTCTGCATTGGTGTCGATAACACACCCATATTTTGGCTATCACTGAGCACAGCACTCACTGTTCAGTCAAGGGCAAGATCCTGGGAGGGGACACAAATAGGCCAGCTGACCTGCACTGACCAAAGGGATATTCCATACCATGTGACGTCAACCCAGATATAAAAGCTGGGGCAGGAAGCAGGAAGGGGAGACACTCACTGCCTCCGATGGCTGTTAACAAGATTTAGAAGCCCTGCTTCTCAGATGTAGCCGGGATTCGCTGCTCATGGGAAGTAGAGATCAGTTGTTGCTTTTGCTTTGTGCGCGTGCACCCTGCTTTGCTTTGCTTTTGCTTTCTGTATCAATATACACTGCCTTATCGCAACACACAATTTGTACTGGTTTTTCTTGTTTCCACCCTTACTCTCTCCCCTGTCCAGCTGGGAAGGGGAGTGATAGAGCGGCTGGGTGGGCACCTGGCATTCAACCACGGTGAACCCACCACAGCATACCAGATCAATAAGTTTTTTGTAGCATTTTGGTGCTTCAACACCATCCTGCTCTCCCTTAGCTGCTTGGCTACAGACCTCGGGCCTCACTATGTTTTCAGGAGCATGATTTCTCTAGCTGGGGACTGGTACATGGGACTGCTCTGTTCCTGTCTTTGCAGAAGAATCGCTTAACTACTACTAAAAATGTCCTTCCTTACCTGCAGCCTAGGTTTATTAAGACTTTTTCAATATTCTCATAATTAATCAGATAATTTGAGTTGATTGTGAGATGAGAGGTCACATTTAATTTGATGTACTTAATTTGGTACATTACTGATTCTATATCCTTTTCCCTGCTGCTAAAACTTGGTATTAAAGCATCAAGTTGGATGCTGCTTGTCACTTATTCAAAGCTCAGAAGGGATTGCTAAACTCTCTGTCCTTCTGTAAAAGATGAATTTAATTCCATGCAGTCATTTGCGGTGAACTTCCCTCGTTTCTTTAGTCTGGAAGATACTTTCAGAACAAGGAACCTGCATTTCCTCTCTTTTTGGAATATAAGCACTGTTTATATTATAGAGTCAGGCTGAGAAACACCTTACTGTCTGTGGCACAGCAAAGCGCAGCAAAACTAAACTCAGGGAAGTTGTGTCCCCTTTTAACCTTCACACTAGACTTGTGTGCCAGAGAAAATGGCCAAGACCACCAAGCACAGGGCTGATGGGATAGGATTACTCTTTCTGATCCTTCCAAACTATCCAGACCAGCAGAGCAAGATTTATGAAAGATGGATGTATAATTCTTCAAAATATAGAATTCTGGCAGCTCTCTCGAAAGCAATACAGATAATACTTTTTTTTTTTTTCATTCTATTTTGCTCCTGTATTGCTTTCACTGTCACTGGCAGTTTTGGTACATGCATCCTGTACACTGCAAATAGAAATGACGTGTTGTGAGATTCTATTTTCTGGAAGTTATAAGAAGAGAATCATGTTATTTTCTTATACAGAAAATAAAACAAGGCTTGAGATATTTAGAAATATTCAGATAGAATAAAGGACTTACACTATCTCACCATCTGTTTGGCTTTTCAAAATCTTTCCATTTCAAGATTCAGTGGATACTATTCATCAACTGAATAAAGAATTAAGCACCAGCAGTGCAAAACGTAATTACATAAATATTATCAAAAATAAGAATTTTATTTTAGTGTTGAGATGAGAGTAACAATAGATGTGAAAGTTAGGTGGGAAGTGGCTCAGAAAATCTCAATGCAAATTTTTATTTGTGATGATGTTAATACTTTCACTAAATAGATGGAAGAAAACCACAGTAGGAATTCCAGACGTAATTAAAATGCTCAACAATTTCAAGACAAAACCTTTTTCTTTAGGAGAAAAAAGCTTTCAGTGAAAAGTCTTGCGTGAGAAGACTGGTATTCTAAAATTTTCAATTCCTATAAGAAGTCTGCTTAAATTTCTTTTTTTTTTTTTTCTGTTGAAGAGAGAATTTCACTCTCAGGACAACCTTATGCATACTAAAAATCGCTCAAACTTACACTCAGTTTGCTGTAGTTTATGTTTTTGGTTGGTTGTTTTTCTTTTTAATGACTAAAACAAATGTGTCATTGCATTTCCCATATATGTCTCTAAAATATCTAACTATAATTTTGAATGTCATTGTTTACGGACACATACATTTCTTATCTTAAAAGTTTGCATTTTGGATGCTCTCTGGTGGCAACTGGAAATGCTGTAGAACACCTACTGTTTCTAAATTAGCTAGTTGGAGCATTTTAAGTTCACAAAGAATTGTTTCTTCCTTGGATGAAGAACATGGAATATTTTTGAATTATTAGAATGAAAAACATTCAACTGTGGTCTCTTGGGTATGAGAGAATGTATTTATTTTCTCAGAGCAGAGGAAAAACAATGTATTTATCATCTGGATTTGTGTCATGTACACCTAGGGAGAGCAGGAAGAATGTGAAAAGCCCATCAGAATTGTCAAAATGTGAATAACATTAGTTACAATCAAGGACCAGCAACAGATAAATTTTACCAACAGTAAGACAGAACAGGATATGTAAAAGTAATATAATTATACAGAGAGAGAGAGAGATGACATAAATGGGCAGCCACTCCACTTCACTCTAAGAGACACGTTGTCTCTTTCCTCTTTACAGTGTGTGTTTTTGTGTCCACTGATTGCATTCTCTGCTTTGCCTGCTGTCATTTTTCCGATCAGCATCATTACATTTACTAGTCTGTAATTCAGGGATTCCTCCTGGGCCCCCTTTTAAAAAAATTGGTGTCAAACTTGGAACATTCCATCCTCCCTGCACCAAGGTTAACTGAAAGGATGCACCACACACAGTAAATATTTTAGAAATCATATATTTTAATTTCTTCTGGCTTTTGATAAAAAAAAAACACAACAGTTGTTAACACAAATGCAACCCATTTTCCATCTGTTGCTGTCCATCTTTTTTTTTTTTTTTTTAAACTGGTCATCTATCACTCCATTATCTTTTCAGTAGACTACTGGCAACTGTCTTCAATTTTCTTTTTTTTCAGTTTCAAAATATTTCAATCAGCTAAATTGTGGGATGTATAACTTGATTTCAGCTTTCCCTGTTCAGACATTGTGGGGCTTTTTCCTTTAGTAGGTCTCACTGATCCTTCTGTTTAACCACACTGATATTGAAGAACAAGGGAATGGAGTCCCTTCCATAGTGGTATTTTTTTAATAGTTGTAATACATATGTTGTAAAAGTCACCATAAAACTAGATGCCCTGGCAGCATTTTACCCCTTTAACTACTGTTGCTTAACATTCTCCTAGGCGGCTTCCTTAGCCTTACCTAGCTCCAGTCTCTGAAGTTAAGTGCTCCCATGTGGATATTTTTGTTGTAGCTGTTCTTTTCAGGACACTGACTGTGGATTTCTTTGGTTCTGTGTCACTGCAAGGTTTTGGAAAGGATTGCTCTCTCAGATCATCTCAGTACTTTTTACACAAAAATATGATGTTGCCAAGGGCAGAGGACAAAAAATTGTATGATCTTCTCTGTGATAAAGGGGAAAGTCAGAGCCTAGAGCTAAGTAAATGTACTTTGAGATTGCTTTAGCAGTGGAGGAAACACATACTGCATGAGAGTAGCATAGTGGGACACTTGCTGATCATGTGACAGTGTCGCATACTTGTATATGAAAAATATGCTGTTTTTCAGAGAGGCATCTGCTGCAACACAGAAATGCTGTATGTAAACATTAACATCAGGATGTTAATGTTTTACCAAACTTAATAAAAGAGTACACAATTTTATCATAATAATTAATCACTGAATAATTATACAATTTTAAATCTTCACGTACCAAAACATTGTTTTTAACAGGATACTTGCTCTGAGAAATTGCAAAATTTAGCACATAATATTTGCACAGCCAAAGAAGAATCAAGTGGTAAAAACCCTTTTTGTTAGTGAATACAAAATGATAGAAGTGATTTCAGCATGAGCCACAGGTGACCTCTTCAGTATCTACATGGCAGACACCTAAAATTTTGTGACATGAGGACAGGCAAGCTGATCCAGCTGACATCAAGCTGTGATCCTGAGCAGCCATGAGCACTTGTGTGTGTGCTAGTGGCAGGAGGTTAACGATAAAGAAATTTCATGGGTTTAGTCTACAATAGTGATTACAGGTGACAATATTAATTATTATCTGATTTCCTCTCTGGGGTTAATTCTGAAAACATTCTAATGCTACATGTGATTGCAGTACATAAAGGAGTTTTTAGGTTGCATTGGAACTAATACAAAATTTCCATTAATTTCAAAGTTTGACGTAGGGGAGTTTCCTTTGACTGAGAAAAATCTGTCCTGGGTTTCTGTAGCTGAATTTTAGTAGGGGGGGGGCTACAGGGGTGGCTTCTGTTAGAAGCTGCTAGAAGCTTCTCCTGTCCCATGGAGCCAGTGATAGCCCCAGGGGGAACATCTGGCTGCTGCTGGCCAGGGCTGAGCCAATTAGAGATCATAGTAATGCCTCTGTGATAACATATTTAATAGAGGAGTATTGTGCAAAAAAAAATTCCAGAAAGTGAGAACATGGGATAACAACGCAGACAACAAGGTCAGCAGTGGGAGAGGAGGCACCTCATGGAGCAGGGGAAGGACTCAGAGCTGAAGACCTTGCAGCCCATGGAGGACCATCAGGGTGCAGAGACCCTACCTGCAGCCCATGGAGGAGCCCGTGCTGGAGCCAGTGGATGCTTGAAAGGAGGCTGTGACCCCGTGGGAGGCTCAGCATGGAGCGGAGTCCTGCAGGAGACCTGTGGCCTGTGGAGAGGCAGACCCACACTGGAGCAGGTTTTACCCGAGTGAGAGCTGTGGCCCTATGGGGGGGCCCATATCAGTACATCTCGTCCATGAAGGACTGTACCACTATGGAGGAATGATCCTCAGGACAACAGATGTGGAAGAACTGCTGCCCAAGGGATGCACTTATGTTGGAGAAGTCTATTAAAGATTGTCTCGCATGGGAGGGACCCCACAGAGCCAGGGATGGACTCAGCTGTGGTCCTCTGTAGACTGTGGTGAAGACCATGGTGAAGCAGAATGCCCCTCTGCAACGCATGGAGGCCCATCAGGGTGCAGAGACTTGACTGCACCCCATGAAAGAGTAACACCAAGGAGTGGACTCACATTACAAGTGGCAGCAACAGCAACTGACTGCAACCCCCAAACACAGAAAGGGTTTGTGCTTTTAAGGCTATTTTATTTCTCACTCTTTGGCTCTTATTCTGTTACTAATAAATTTAAGTATTATCCCACTTTGAGTCTGTTTTGCCCATGAAGATAAGTAAGTGATCTCTTCCAGCTCTTTCTTTACCTCTCTCTTCTGCCTGTTTGCAGAGTGGATTTAGTGGGTCCCTGGAATCTGGCCAGAGTCAACCCATTACAAAATCATACAAAACAGTATCTCTTCATGGTAGCTTTTGTTTCACAAAAATGACCTCAGATTGCATTTTTGTAGGAGATAATAAAATCTTCAGCTTTAAAACATAAGTAATCCTTCTTGGGAAATATATAGTGAGAAGACAACTCATACTCTAAGTAAAGGCTCTGAGGACCCAGGCTAGACCTCTAAAGGAGACAACAATCATATTTCAGACTTTTGATTGTATATTTTCTCATTCACTCCTTTATTTTATTTTATTTTTTTTTTTGTGATTTCCCTCGTAAGAAAGCAAAAACATAACTGCACTTCATGTATTTTATGTTGTCTCTGTGGAAAACTGTTCCATATTCCTGCGTCAGTTCTCTGTCTTATTTCCATCTGAGTTGAAGAACTGGGCCCTTCTGTTTTACAGCTAAGATTTAATACAGTAAGATGAGTGACCTACCTCTTATTTACCTGTGTAAGCAAGAGCATACTTGTATTGCCATTCACTGAATACCAAACAAGTGTTTTAATGTATTTGAAAAAATGCAATCAATTTTTGTTTTTTCTAGTTAATTTTCTTTCTGCAAAATTCTCTAGTTCTGCTAGGGATATGGGACAAAATAGAACATCAGGAGGGTAGCTATTTCTGCATGAAAAGGAAGGACAGAAATGATTAGTAAAAAAATCTTTTCATCTGAGTCTTCTGGGCCAATTTTTCAGAGTGAGAAAATTTAGAAATGCAAACCTCATATACTAAGTGAAATTTTCCATTTAAACTTCCTAAGGCGTTAGAGTGAGAATATTTCAGATATTTTGTGCTTAATTAGGAGTGATATTAGCACTCATGGTGATAAAATGTGATTAAATAATTTTGAAGTCAGGTACTCATATTAGTTAAAATATGCAGAATGTGAAGAATGATAAATGCTATTTGCTAGGCAGGATTAAAGAAATAACTAAGTTTGTGACAATGAACCCCAAGGGCTTGAGATGTGTCTAATCTATTTATAACCCTTTCTTCTCCTCTTACAAACTGAATCTTCGCTGGGAAAATAATATAATGAAATTCAGCCTAATGTGGGGAGGTCAGTTTCAGGGACTCTTGTCCCTGCTGGCAAGTGACTCAGATGATAAATTGCCAGTTCAAATCATCAAACTGATGCCTGGCAAGAACTGGAGCTAACCTTGTTCGATACTTTTTAATTAAAAGAAAAAAGAATTTTCTTTTTATTTCTAAGGAAGAGTGTTGCAGAAGGAATCGAGTAGAGGGCACAAGGAGAAGGGGAAAATGGTCTAAAAGGCTCTCTTGCATGTCAGCCAAAAACAAGAGTCGTAATGGTAATGATACTGGGGATAGGAGGGAAGAAAAGAAAATGACCCTGATCACCATAACAGAAGATTCCACATCGCCTTCATATGGCAATTCCCAGATTTTTGTTCAGTTTTTTAGCAATGGTAAGGATAGACTCCACTGCCTTCTGTTACAAAAGGATGAGGGGCACAGTCTGAGATAATTTGAAAAAGGAATATTTTTAGTTAAAAGGTCTAAACTTAATTGAGGCTGGTAAGTACATGAGTTTCTTGGGAAAGAGCTAAGGATTTCCATCCAGCAAAATGGCATCCATATCAAAGGGAACTGAAAACTCTCCAGAGACCCAGGGAAATCCTACAGTCTGTTGAAACAAGATGTTTATAAATGTTTTGTAAATATCTTGGCTTTGAGAAACTCTGATGGTGACACAGCCAAAGACCTCTGCCAAATTTCCTGAAGGGCAGCTCTTCTGAGTGAGCATTTAAGGTCTACAGCCACAGGTTCTGCACAGAAGCGTAAGCCTGAAGATCCTAGAGATAACAGAAAGGAAAAGGAAAAAAAATATTCTCTGTAGTTATGGAAAATTTCAGAGTCAGGCAGCAAAATGCCTGATTCCCAAGATCAGTATTCGCATAGAGAGAAATAGTCCTGTTCTAGTCAATAACAAAATAACTGAAGAACTGTAGCTGGGCAAAGTAATTGCAAAAAGAGCCCTGACTCCAGTCTCTAATAAATAAAGGATGTCCTAAATAATTACCGTAAGGACAATGGTCTTACTGGAGTTCTGTGAAACTGAAGAAAACAGTTAAACTGTCTAGATGAAATAAGTAATTCAAGCAGTTCTCTAAAGACAAGCTAAACAGCAAATATTCAGTAAGGTTAAATTTCTGGTGCGCATAATCAGTTCCACTGTTTCCCCATTTATGCAGGCTTTCTAATCTTCTGGAGTACATAACCCATTACATACCAGGACAAACTACTAATGTGCGGAGCTACAATGGCCTGTCAGTTTCTCATCTCTTTCCATATAAAAATCAAAATAAAAGTGTCTTTTGGTAGTGTTTCAGCCAATTTTTTCAGGCACTGGGTGATAAAAAAGCAGTGCTGGGTGAGATGGATGCTTATTTTTGCTACTTTTTTTTTCTTTTTCTAATTGCTGCTGTTGTGTGCAGAGATGAACAGAAAGAACTATGATGAATGTTGACTGGTAGAGGGAGTGAGTTGAGTATGCTTTTGCTTTCTCTAGTTAGACTGAGTCAACTCATTTTCTCCTGACTTCATGGTTAGATGGTGTGATTAGATTCAAATCTAGTTAGAATCACTCATTTATTTGTATTTTTTCAATGAATAATTCTATTTAATTGTATTATTTTAAGCCTATACAGAGAGATAACATTTTTCTCTCACTTTGTTCACTATATTACTTGATTTTTAAATTTTTTTTTCTGGAAGATCTCAGAAGATATTTAATGTTAGATTTCTATCTTTTTTCTTTTCTTCTGTCCTTTTTCCAATACCTCCTTTAAGCTCCATCACTGCTTAAAAGGAGTGAGAATTTTGTCTCAAATGTGTCCATTAAGAAAGGCTTTCAGCTTTGAAATGATTTATTTAAAATATGTAATTAATCCTTAAAGAGAACTTTCAACCTTTCTTTGTTACTGTTCTTTTTAAAATATTGTGAAGATCAATCTTGTGTCATTTCAGAGTCAGAACTTAAAAGTCATAGCAAAGATATTAGTATGTTTTTAAAGTAAAAGATCATATCCACACAAAATTAGTGTTTCATCCTATAATGAACTAAAGTTTTTGTCAAAAGCAGAATGTGAGAGATTTCTAAATGGAGAAGATAGACTAACTGCTGGTGGGGGTCATTTGGGGGGGTTTCACTGAAAGAAGAAATATTAACTTCTTCAGGACAGATTGCTACTACCAGAAAGGAGAATATATCTGATTAACTGAAGCCAGAATCCATCAGAGAGGCCTTTGGGAAATGTCAGAAGCCAGAGTATCCTCCCCAGGCCTGAGAAGACTCTGACTTGACTGGGAAGATTGGAACACAACCAAGTGCTAGGTGATGCTGAGTAGAGATTCACGGCATCTGTCCTCTTTGAGGATCTTCAAAACTACAAAGTGTTCCCTAGTCAAGACTTTCTGTGGCAATTGGTGTTACAGCACTGGCTGGCAACTATAGCAACTGTCAGCTTTCACTATTTAATAATATCCAAGTGAGAATCAGCAACCGAGACCAGAGACTAAAGACCATGAAGAAACAAGATTAAAATGAGTAGATAAAAATTCCTGCAGTGCCAGATGGGTATAAACCTTCCACTAGAGAACTGAAGAATCAAATTGTGTCTCTATACATATGCCCATGCAAATGTGCCATTTACACCTCTTCCTCTGGAAATGTATCAGAGATCTCATCCAATCCACACTGGCAGTTGAAGGAAATTTTGTAGGAATGAATAAATAGTCTCCTCTTCATAATTCCTCTTCATAATGTCAATGGCTGAGGCACATGTTTGTACAAAACAAGACTCAGCCTCCTGACCAAAGCTGCCAAATGTCACACCAGAGAATTGGTTTCTTTCACATTCTCGGCTGTAGATTTTGTATATGACACCTATGGCATAAGTGATTTCTGATGGTGTATCCAACAATTTTTCAAGTGTTCTAAGGGCCATTTCTGAGAAAAGATTAAGTAGACATGCTGATACTTCACAAACACAACAGATTTCAGTGGGATTATCTTTCATGCCAAGACAGAATGGGGGGAAAATTAAAAATAAAAAGTTAAGTGCTCTAGAAAATTAAGACTGGGCTTGCAAATTTAAAGGCCTTTTCAGTAATTTGGGAAATTTAAAAAGCATGCATGTATTTCATTTCCTTGGCTATGGAATGAGGTGATTTATAATGCCTGGTTTCACAAGAGAAATTAATTCATATTTATAAAGCATTTCAGGCAGTTTCATGTGGAAAGCCCCAATGATGAGGTTTCCCAGCCTCCTCTAATGCAGGTCTGTGCAGAGAAATATAACTTTCATATAAGATACTCTGTTAACTCTGGAGGCACAGGTCTGTGAGGGAGATCCAATGTGTCCAGCCTTGCTGATGACGTACACAGCTGTTGGTATGATGCCATGTGATAACGATTTTGGTTTTTTCTTCAGGGTTTTTAATCTGGAAAATTATGCACAAGAAATATATTGATAATGGAATTTTAATATTTGCAAGCTATGAAGAACTAGAATTAAACTTTCTGATACAAGTAGAGAAAATAATTTAAAGCTGTGATTGGAATAAATACAGCAAGTGTTAATTACTTTATGGCTCCTTTACCTATCTGGAAAATGGATATGTTGTCCACTCTCAGAAACAAAATATTTATTGATGATCATGATACATTTTAAACAACTTGCTTAAACTGCAAGAGGCATCCATACAGAAATGAATCATTTCTCTAGTCAGTGGAACTTAACTGACGTGTAGAGAATAAGACCAGAGGCTATACTGTGAATAGCAATGTTACATACAGACTGAGTAACATTTTGTTCATTGAATGAGACAGAAAACAATAAAATATGGTAATTTAATTAAAGCTACATCACAGTGCAAATGCACAAGGGATGAAAAGTTCTGCATAGTCTAGCTTAACTTCTAAAACTTCCTGCTTTCATTTTTGCAAGGTGAATACTCTTCTAAAATTATTGGGACTTTCATTGTGACTTTTTTTTTGTTCATGTCTTTACTACTTACTGAATCTCACTCTGTGTTTTGTGCTTATCAGACTGTCCTCAACAAAAATTCCTACAGCTTGCAGCTCCAGGAATTTCCCGGCTAAAATGGTGACTCCCAAGAAAGAAGAGGTATGACACTGCCCACAGCATCCCAGCTGTTCCTCGGCAGCAGCAAGGTGACAAACACTCCTGTAGATAATTCAAGACAGGGAAATACGAGATAGTCAATAGCTGTACTCTAGGAAACCCCAAAACTATAACAACAGAATTGGAGCAATCTCAGATGTGTGAGTCTATCTTACCTGACTGTAGGTTTCTCTTTTAAATAAACTATCAGCAAAAGCCAGTGATTGTGCTCTCCCGTACCATTTAATCTTGACTACACTAGTGAACTCATAAGCAGGATTAATCACAGTAAAAAAAGTAAGCAAACTAAAAATCCCGAACAACCAAGCTCCTAAAACAACAGTGAGGTCCCATCCCTAGTTAATGGTAAAAAGAAATACAGGAATAACCTCTGTGCCTATTCATTGGATCACAAATTTATCCAAACCAAGGAAATTAAATAATCAGGCATTACGGGAACTTTTTTTCACTAAAGTTTACATTTATAAAAACAAACTTTTTGAGGACAGTATGTTAATATTTCTTGCCTTGAACAAATTCAGGTTGAGCCAGACTGTCTATACCTTAAATACATCCAGTGGCTTAATGGGAAAGCAAAATACGTCCAGTTTATTTGGGGAACGGTAAGAGGTGGAGCAGTGTGAAAGAACTTTAACCTGGGAACATGGAAATAATGTAACAAGACTGCAATGATCAGAGAAAAAAGGAAAGAGCATGAAACAGACAAAATCATCTCCTCTCTATATTTCTTTGAGATTGCTCTGAGTTGTTGACTTAAGAAACAGCAGACAAGGCAGGTGTAGCAATGAACAGACTACATGGTAGACCTTTTCCTCCATTGTCGAAAAACTCTTGCCAGAGGATCCCAGCTGTTAAAGAGATCTACTGTAGTGGTATGCTGGCAGAAACAAGCTGAAATCTGCACTTCACTGCTGGCATGACCGCTGCGTGAGTGTGAGAAATGGTGTCAGTCTGCTGGTGTGTCATCATAATGATGTCAGAGCAACAGCCACTGGACCTTCTTGTCAAAAATGTACAGCCCTCCTAGACTGCCTTTTCTTTACATCTTCCTGAAACTTCAAGTGGACGGTCCTGGAGCATCCCTTGGGCATTAGTTTTTCTTCACAGCAGTATCACTGTTGTGGACAGGGATCTAACTTTGAAGAGGTTTGCTGGGAAACCTAATCTGAGAAGCATTTACAGAACATATTTATTTGTGTTGAGAGGCTATTCATGTAAGAGGAAGCATTTATTGTCATTAAGATATTTGACATATTACAGGACATGATGGGCTACATATGTGTCCTTGTCACCCGCTTTAAATAGAAATATAGATTTTTTAATTTTTTTTTTCAGAATTTAAGATCAAGAATATCTGCTTATTTGCAGGGTCCTTGGTATATTATTTTGGTCGCTGTTTAATCACCTGTCACTTTAAATGCTAGTTAAAATAGGAAAAAAATTTGACTGCTTGTGACTGAATGGGATTTATCCATAGTAATTAATGATTTTAATATCTAAATATGTGAAAGATTAAGTTACCTTTGAAACAGAAATCGACACTTTTAAAATCCTGGTAGGTCTTGTAAAAACCTGATAAGAACTGGGGTCAGATTACCAGTACTAATCCTTAGTTGTTGTTCCCCTTAAGGGGGGAGAGAGAGGAAAATTCAATATTCAAATAAGTGTATCTAAGAAAGCATGGGTCCCTATGAGTAGCTCACTGCTCTCTGCCTTGGCAACCTGCCGGATACAGGATTCAATTGCAAGTTTTGCTCCTACCCTGCAGTGGGACATGCTCTAGCAACCCAGG
The DNA here is from genome assembly GCA_013396735.1 of Grallaria varia. Taxonomy (NCBI): domain Eukaryota; kingdom Metazoa; phylum Chordata; class Aves; order Passeriformes; family Formicariidae; genus Grallaria; species Grallaria varia. The sequence goes on along the minus strand of VWZG01006775.1, from coordinate 196,287 downwards.
GAATCAGGCTAGAACAGAGGAAACGAAAAGTGGTTTAGCATGAGAGCCACAGGCTCCCCTAAGCTTGTAGCTACCTCAGGGACTCCAGCTCAGCTGAAAAGAAATGGTTCTTATTGGGAAACTTGCTCATTTTAGCAGCTGTGTTTAACTCATGACATGCTGATTAAACATTGGATTTTCTGATGGGACCACTCGGAGGTGTTTGTTTGTTGTCAGATGTCTGTGGGGAGCTGAGGGACAGCTGCAGCAGCAAAGAATGTCTCCTTTGGCCAGACTTTCGTTATTGAAAACTGCCTGAACCCAAGGTTTCATGTTTTTGTCTTCATTTTGGTTTTATTTGAAATCTAATCCCTGTTCATATTCTGCCTGTGGTTTATCACATCAGAGTGGAGGGAGAGTGAAGATCAGTTCAAATTATTTTTTGTACAGTAATCATTCATAGGCGTAAAACTCCTGTTAAATTCCTCAAGCATAGCAATTCTGACAGCAGTCCTATCAGACTTACACTGGTTCCTAGGTCTGATAGGCAACTGATTATGTTATTTCTAACTTCATTCTGTTTAGACATCCTACCAAAAGCAGACTTTGCAGTGCTGCTGTCAGGAATCTTATCTCTTTCATTCATTTCAAGAGTCTAAAAAATTAAAGACAACTGGGATGTTATTTCAATATTTTATCTTTAGATTTTAGAAAACTCCAGCCTAGCTCTAGATCAAATGAATCCTTATAGGCCATTGAAACATCCCTGTGTGCTTTTGATTGATATGAAGTGAGGAATAAAAGTCTACTAATGAAGAATATTGGTAGATTGTGAATTTTCCAGAATATCTTCTTCCTTATGTGTATTCTGCAAGCAGATCCAAGCTTTATTTGGTGTTGACAAGCAACATCTACAACTGAATTCCCTTACAATGAAAGCTGTTTTTTTATTAATATGCAAATACTATTGTTCTTCAGATTTATCTTTTATTTGCTTGTTTGGTTTTTGTTGGGATTTTTGGTTTGCGTTTTATTTTGGTGGATCAAGAAGGGGAAGAAATAACCATGAGAAATCTCCTTTAAGGTCACTTTCAAAGCTACTTAAGAGAGGGTGTTTTTTAAAAACCTTTGTCACTTTTAGTTTCATCTTGCACTAAAATCTGAAATGAAGTCAAAGGTCCATTTACATCACTACCTTAACCTAGCAATTAACTGCTTACTGCTGAATGCCTCAGAATTAAACCCTTTCATCCATTCTCATTTGTAATCCTTTGTACCCAAGTACCAAGACCATGTGCCATGATGTTATGGCCTAAAGGGAGCTGTGGAGCTCTACTGGGAGGGCTGCAGAGCCTGAAGCTGAAATGGGTACAGTAAGTCTTTATCGAGGCACAAAGTCAAGCTTCTCTGTACAAAATTAGATTCCAGAGAAAAGCTTTGCATTGGTGCAGAGAGAAGTGAGAGGTGTGGCACTTTTCTCTTTCTTAGGCTCTGTCTCTGACTTTTAAGAAAGCTTCTCTGTGATGTTTTCCTTTTTTAAAGATTTGTATTTGTGTGTAAGGACCTCGATAGTCCTCAGCACTCTTGCAAGGAGGGCATATGCCTGTAGCTCCAAGTGGATAGAGCATATACTTTTGTGAAGAGAGAATTTGCAATAGCAAAAATTTTGATAACAACTGAAAATATGTATGTGATTACAGTAATAATGAAAGGACTGTAAGCACATAGAAATGGTAGGCACAGTCTTCTGAAATCATATGTTATTAGCAAGTAAATACAGAATTGTCACACTATTGAACAAGGTGTTAAGGAGGTAATATCTAAACTGATGCTTACAACTACTGCAATGTATACATATGGGACACAGGGGTCCGTTTCTGAATTCAGTCTCTGAATTTTTGGCTTTAATTGTGTAACTGAGAAACTCAAACTCTTCAGTTGCAACGTCACTCCTCTAGCATCAGCTAGCACTTTACTCCATGTAATGTCATTGACTGACTCAAAGGCTTGCATGTAGATTATTAACCCTACCCAAACTCGTGGAAAGATAGAAATTCATGTGTTATTTGCATTGTAACATAGATATTTTTCTTTGTGTCTGAAATTAATCTCCGTATCACAAGATTTCCTGTGTGTCCCAGTTTCTTCAAGATAACTTTTGGTAGAGTTTAATCCACATCTGTCTCTGTCAGTGACATTATTCAGCTATATGCACACAAAAGGTCGTGTTTCCAACCTCATTTAAGTGCGCAAGTTATTAAAGCATTTCTTGTCATATAAAATAAGCCACTTGAAAAGAGCACTTATTTTCACAACTTCTATAGAAAATGTCCAATGCTCTTACAGTATATATTGTAATGTTCAGTGCAACACAGTCTCCCACAGAACTTCCCCTTTCACTGGCTTTTAGCTATAGTTTTCCATTCTCATTTGCCCTATGGCAACATTTAACAGGCTGTTTCCTAAGCTGTGCTAACTGGACAACTCTCACGGATTTGGATGCCCAATACTGAAAACAGTAGAAAGCAGAAACTGAGGACATAAGCGGTCATTGAGACAAAATTTAGGAATTCTGTATTTATTTGTACTGAACAGCTAGTTTTTCGTTCTGTGGGAGTCATCTTTATGAAACATGAATGTTTACTTCCTGTAGCTGATTCTTTGTTATTTTGCAGTTAGTGCCATTTCATCCTCTTTCCCTCTCTTGTAATATGCAAAGTTCCTTCTTATCATATAAATTGTGATTACAGGCTAGCTGGCAAATTTTTGGTATATTTTATATGGCTGGTAAATTTAATATTTCATTTCAGAGTTTTCTAATTGACACTCAGGTTTCCATTTTGATCAATGTAACCATAACTTTTTTTCCTACAGATGTGTTACTATCTCCCAGTAGCTCACTATGACTTTGAAAAAGGTCAAACACTTCTTTTTATATTACCTGTTTGTGTTGTGTCAAAAATACTTAGAATCATAGAATATTATGAGTTGGAAGGGACCCAAAAGGATCATTGAGTCCAACCCCTGGTCCTGCACAACACCATCCCCAAAAGTCACACCATGTGCCCGAGAATATTTTCCAAATGCTTCTTGAACTCTGTCAGGCTTGACACTGTGACCACTTCCCTGGGGAGCCTGTTTCAGTTCCCAGCTACCCTGTGGGTGAAGAACCTTTTTCTAATAACCGACTTAAAGCTCCCCAGACAGAGCTTCATAAAATTCCCTCACGTCAGGTGACCAGTGCCTGCCCCTCCACTTCCCCTTTGGGAGGAAGTTGTAACTGCAGTGAGGTCTCCCCTCAATCGTCTTTTCTCCAGGCTGAACAGACCAAGTGACCTCAGATGCTCCTCTTACGGCTTCTCCCTTAGACCCTTCACCATCTTTAGAGCCCTCCTTTGGAGGGTGTCTAATATCTGCATATCCTTCTTAAATTGTGGTTCTCAAAGCTGCACACAGGACTGGAGCTGAGACCACACCAGTACAGAGCAGCACAGGATAAACACCTCCCTAGACTAACTTGAACAATTTTAAGTATTTACCTATGTATTTATCCATGTAATTGAGAAATTCAAGAAGCGCTGTAATGACATCTGAACTGGTGTTTTGATACAATGATTGTCTTAAAAAGAAATCTATAGCCTGAGGTGCATGTTCTATATCATAGTAGGTTGGGATTATGTATATAAAACCTAAAATGTATGAAAAATGTTTGTCAAATTATCCAGCTAATCCAAGCCAAAGATATTCAGAAATCAAACTTCTATTGAAAAGACATTATTGATCTATAATTCTGATTTTCAGAACATTCCTTATAATGGCTATTGGAACGTGTGACCTCAGTACCCCCAGGAATTAATCCATAGCCTAAATCCTTCTCTTGGAAGTTAATTAAATGTCTTGTCTCATCTCCCAAGTGAGCAGAGTTGTGTGAGAATGTGATGATGTCTATCCCAGGTGGCAAACTGCTGTGCATGCTGGGAGGCGATGCACGTTATTGATGTGTCTGCAGTCTGGGAGACTGACATAAATTGGTTCACATAGAAGCAGGCTTTACTCCTGATGTTTTGAAGCTGCATGGCTATACTGAAAGTATTACAGGCATATGCTTTCACGTAGTGATGCTTAACGAAGAGGGTAAGCCCCACTCTGCGTAGATGCATTTCAACTTTTAGGGCTAGTCGTTATTGCTCCGTTTAGTAGTATACAACTCTCTTTTATTACAATTATTTCTTCATTTTCAAGTAGGTTACTGCTTTGATTCAAGAAAAAACAACCCAATTTTTTTCCTTTCTCTGTCTATTGTCATTGTGTGAGAAGTATTTTACAGACTACTACAAAGCCTTTGGAAGTCTTTTCACCACAACAGGACATTCATCTGCTCCTTTACACATAAGACAGTGAGCCACAAAATGTTAATCCCTAAAAAGTTTAACTTCGACAGTATGTTATTATGTCCATTAGAGATTTCACCATGGGCTTTGAGCCTCTGTGGAATTTGCTTCCATGTGGATGGGATGTTGGAGGTTTTGGGAAAAAGATGGAAACAAGAAAAATTTTGTTGTGAGGTAGTATCTCTTAATAAACTCTTTACATCAGAAAGGTGTCATTCTTATTTGGTTTTTTCTCCTGCTTATTATCAATTTGTCTAATGAATAGATATTTTCTATCTACAAATCGCATCTCATTACTTCAATAGGAAGCAGTGCAAAATCCTCACATAATTAGACCAGTGTTTCTCATCTGTTTTTTGTTTTATGTCCCATAGTGGTGAAATTTTTAGCCTGGAAGATGGAAACAATTTTCTCATCAGAGGGAAGCAGTTTATACTCCTGTGTACCTCTCCTGGCTAACACATCTCAGTGTGGAACAAAAGAATTTGCATAGTTGAACAGAATGGTAAGAGGGTTTTGAGGTTAGTTCCAAGAAGAGCCATTTCTCCTACTGGGGACACCTGTGTACTAGAAACTAGGTACAAGGAATAGTTCAGTTCTTACCAGTTCCATGGCACCATTTTTCTTTTGCTCACTCAGTCCTGGTCCTTTGATTGAACTTCTCCTTTCCAGGCTTAGTTTATGATTTCTGTCAAAATATGGTTCCAGGCAGTGCCAGCAGACATCAACTTTTCAAGTAAATTATGCACAAGACTTCATTTCTTCCCGGAGATTTATTAAAAGACTAACAAAATCACTGCAAGCCTCCATTAAAATGCTACTTTCAGTGACTTGTACCAGATTATTTTACATAATCTTTAGGTACAGATTTACCTTTTAAAAAGCTTCCATGTATAGAAATTAAGACCATCAAAAGAGCTTTTAATCAGAGAATGTCTACTTAAAAAGAGTCCTATAAGTCTGACTAATAATTAAGAAGTCAGACAAATAAGAAACTGCAGTTGTTACAGAGTGGTGTGGGGAAAAAACCCCACAAAATCAAACACAACAAAACGCCAAACTATAAACTCTAGAAGAACATAACCCCCTTGATTTAAAGGTATTCTAACAGTAATCACAAGAGCAAAAATTGTCATTGGTTATCCAATAAAACTGCTCTCTTTTTGTTTCCTTTCGCTCACTGTGGAAGTGGAACATAAAGCAGTCACTTTGGTTTCTTGATCAACATTTTTGAATGTCTGATATAACTGAAAAGAGATGAGACACTGTCTTTTATCTACACCCTACACTTTTGACGGTGCTGTGTTGGTCTGGAAGCCTTCTTAGCAATTTCCTTCCCAGTCTGTCTGCAGAACCTGTACTCCACACTTCTGACAATGTACAGTTTCAAGGATGGCATGAATATTTGCTATGAATATTTTATCTGCAGGTTGCTATCCACATGCAGTAGGGAAAATTCATCATTCAGGTACATGAGCAAGAGTTTTTGAAGAGGAGAGAAGCAAGAAAATATGAGAGGAAGGAAATATTTTTCATATTCATGTATGATGCAATGATTTCTCCACAAAAGAAAAATAGCTTTCTGTGACACCTAATTTTCCATTTCTGCCATCATTATAACATGAAAATGATTAAAAGCAGGATGAGATTATTTCAAAAAATGTATATCCAGTCAAGAAATTATTCCCTGTGCCCAATGTATTAAACAACATCTGTGAGACTGGGACTTATTTTTATACATGTGTACATGTATAAAATCATGGCATATGAGAAATGTGACCATACATTTCTTTTTACAGGATAAACTTATGTTTTCTAAATAATTTAGAATGCCATTGCTCAAGAGGATCCAATCTTGGAAGACAGCTAAGCTTGAAAAGCATTATAATGTAAAAGCAATTCAATTGGAGTCCTTGTCCAGTACTGTGGAAAAGGTGAATGAGAACTGTGGCCATGTAATGAGAAGAATGATGAATACCAGGAGATAGATGGTTTTGCTTTGGCAAGCACCGTTAAAAGGAGACATACCCTTACATGACCTTTACCTCCTGAGCACATACTTGAAGAGTGATTTTGAAATATCTGAGAAGAGAAATTTGGAAAAAAAAAAAAAAAAGGATGAGCTGGACACAGTTCTTTATCTCACCATTGCACAAGCAGATGAAGTTGGCACAAAGCACAGCACTGGGTGAAAAGGGCAAGATTACCCTTTCCAGATCTGTAGCCTCTGCATTGTTTCCTCACTTGACTCTTCTCTTTCTTGGGGATCAGGTTATTTCACATTGATCCACCACCTAGCTGCTCAAATACCATTTAGACATAAAAGAGAAGGTAGCTGAGGGACAGAAGGTGACCAGAAGAGTTTGTTTGGATGTTTGTGGTGGCTTTGCAGTCTCAAGGAGGGTGTGGGGGGGGGGCTAAGGCAGGAGTGGGAAAGTACTAGACCCTTGAATTTGTTTAGCTTATCAATAAAGCTGAAGTAATTTGATTTGTGGTAAAAATACAAGCACTGTTCCCCACAGCATAGCAAATTGTGGGTTCTACTCAATCTTCAGTGTTATGATCATTAAGCCCATGGCCAGAAGGTCATTACAATTATTTGAGGCTTTAAACTACTGCTTTTGCAGCACTGTTCAGAGATATGGGATTTAATTCATAACTGTTGATGTATTTCCATTAGGATTATGGAATGCCGTGCACAGATCATATGGGTCTTATAAAAGAAGCTCATGGAGCTTCCAGGGCTCCCATGAGCATAGATTGAAAACCGTCAGTCTGTGTGATGATGCAGACAAGTATAAGTCAATAAAATTACTTTTGTTACAGTTTTCCTCTGTTCCATATGGGGAATTAAAGCATTTTATTATTTGACATGTAGCAGGTCTTACTAATAAAATCATTCCCGGTTTTATCTTCTCTTTAATTAAAATAAAACAGTGAAAACTTGCCAATGGCAATGATAGAAGTTCTAATAAGTATTGCAGTAGTAGGAAAAATAATGGCATCAGTTTTAAATGTGAGTCCATAACATGGACTTTTTAGCCATTTTACAAAATAAACTGATCAATTTTTGAAGGGTAGACTTCAGAATCCACTTTAAAAATCCATTTTAAAAAGCGTCTGTTGGGACAGCTATGAGGAGTGCATCAGTCAGTTCCTACCACTGACATCCACCTAGAAAAGCGCCTGTATCTGTGCCTGCCATTTGTTCATAAACTGGAGGTGAAGGTCTTTCTCTTAGACATTATATCCTTGTGTTTTCTTGAGTGGCTAGAGCATTGTGAACCAGGGAGGTGGAAACACACATTTTGCTAAATAGGCAAACATCTTTTCTGTGACTAAACATTTTTTCTTCACATCTAAAAGATAGTCTTTTCTTGTCACTCAGGTGCAACAAATTTTTGCCACTGACTCCTGTGGAATTAACGTACAAATGTATATGAGAATCGTTTTCCTGCCTGTATGATGTAGATACTGATCTAGTGTAACCTAGGGGTCTAAGCACTGTCTAGTTAACAAAGAGAGGAAAACAGCTCCAAGAGCTCCTTTACACACACACAAAAGATACACAAGTCAGCTCCTGGAGGTTACTCTCTCTTGCCTGGAGTATTTGTTGGAGTAGTTCAGAGTATCCCACCAGGTCTTCGGGTTCCCACTCAGTACAAACTGAAGCATCATAACAGCAGCTTGAGTTTTGTACTGGCTTCTGAAATCCTGGCCCACAGAAAAGAAGGTGAATGCAAGTGTCCACTAAGACTACAATGATGTGAAAATGCTCATTCATATGCACTCTCTACCAGTTACAGTCTTGAAATGCTGTTAGTGGTTGTACTTGTTACATTCTCTTACGTGTTGTGAGTGGATTTGAGTCACAAGTCTCAAAGCTAGGCTAGGGGACATGTGGGACATGTACTTGACATTCACAGCATGCTGTTATATTTTCAGACATTAACACTCCCATTGGATCAATGCCATTTACATGTACCGAAACAGATGAAGACAGATGGCTGCTGTGCCATCAGCCCTGCTGCACATGTCCCAGCTGAGAGTAGATATGCAAACATTCTACTGGGAGCTGGGAGCTGCTGTTGAAGCACTGGGAAAAGAGGTCATATGATGAATGGACCCACCTGTGATGGAGCAGCCTGGACATTCACTCAAATCTCAGCATGCTGATGAAGCATCTATATATATACACCATTGACCTAACCCACAGAGATTCTGTAACTGCATGCTGTCACTTACACAGGAGCAGGGTACTTTTGAGATAGGTCTTTTGTCTCAGGTGGGCTAAATGCAGTGATAGATTAGAGAGATGTTTGTCTGTTATGTTTGTCATGCACATTTTAAATTGGTGGTGTTTAAAACTACTTCTACTTCACTAGCTCGATTTTTATTTTTTTTTAATAATAAGGAGTGCTAGTATTCAAGCAACTAGAAGCTGATAGAGCAAGGAGATAAGTCAAGTGGAGGACTTGTTTCTGAAGACCATGGTACTAATCATCAAAAGATTTGCTTGTGCATTGATAGTTACCCTTGGGCAAATAAAGCTCTAATGAACCTTGTAGCAGTGTTATGAAATAGGCGAAGCCTTGGTCCAAAATAAATAGTGACTTCTAACTGTTTTCTGTGTGTTCAGCTACTTGTTGGGCTTACTGCTGTAGGTATTCAAGGCAAAAAGTGGTCTTTCTAGTTTTCCTTTTCCCCAATTTTCAACTCGGCAAAAATCCCTCTTTTCCTCTTTTTCTGTGCTAGGTGAATATTTGGCAATAAAAATCCTGGAGTTTGGCATATATAGTTAATGAGAATGTCCCAGTTGCGAAGGACAGGAGACAGCCAGCAGAGAGCTGCTGGTACCTGCGCATTCAGATAAACCTGACTGTGGCCATACTCTGTTGCTATAGCAAGTGGAGGGAACCACGAAGGGCTGCCTAACGATACATAGCCAGTGACAAATGTGCCCTTCAATTAACATTAGAAACAGTTTAAATCAAAATGTTTTAGTTGCCCCTTCATTGATTTTGTAATCTCTCTGTGAAATCACTGGTTCCCCTAATTGGCTGATGAAATAATTAGTTGACTCTGACATTCATTTGGACTTCTTCTAATTAGAAAGTCCATTCCACCAGATGTCATGTCAAAACAGGTTTCTGCCTGAGAATTTTCAGCAGTCATTTTTCCCTTTGTAATTTTTGAGCACCCTCTTTCTCTATTCAGAAAGGATCATGTAACTTTTTAAAATTTCTTATGAGCAATTAGCTGATGAAGATTTAGGTTTTGTTGAATGCAATTCAATACTACTTTATTTTGATTTGTGCTTAAAATATTGGAAATCAACACTTTAATATGCTAATCTTTTCAAAAAATAGACATTATAAATTAGCATCTAAATAGCTTTCAAAGAACTAAAATTACCTTGTTTTAAAACTATAATTCCCTTATTAAAATATCTTAAAAATTAATCTTAACATATCATCTTATTAATGATAATTTAAAAATCACATTTGCAATGGAAAAGACAATAACAACTTTCAGAAATATTCCTTGGGAAAAAAACATCACCTTTTGGTGCTAAGGGCTTTAAAGATCCTCACCATTAGTGTCTGGGAAATTTATAATATGTCTAGCAATATTTTTATACAGAAAAACCAAAATGTTATTAAACCTCCCTCCCCCCAATTTATTGATGCAAATGAGCTTCATTCATTTTAGTTTTATATACGTTTATAGTCTTCTGCCTGTGGCACAGTAGAAAAATATCACAAAAGAAGTCATTTTTAGGTAGTTCATGTGAGTGCGGTTGCATGCACATAAGTGGGAAATATAGCATCTCTGAAATGATTCTGATGCAAGCAATCTGCCTCCCAAGTGGAGCCCAGGAACAGATGCAATGCATTTTACTGTTTTACTGCACACGAGAAGTTGTACTGCAGAAAGACTCTGAAGGCAATGCTGATTGCTCATGAATCACAGAGAGTGATAAATTAATTGTATCACTAAAAATATAGGAGTCTAGGCTCTTCAGCGCTTTGAAACTTCTTATCTGGCTGAAGTTATGCTCCTAACTTTATCATTCAATATAACACTGTTTGCTTTCAATAATGCAGTCATGAAACAAAATCACTCCAGGTAGCCTGCCTAATGCATTTGGTTAATGGTAGTAACAGCAGTAAAAGATGCCTAATCTGTATACCTCAGCACATTTTGCCAAGATGTGTGATGGAGGCAAATGTACCTTGAACACTATGAACAATACTAGAAAAAACCACACAAATTATATATATATAATATGCAATTTTCTGTATTTTACTGCTTGTGATTGTTAAGAAATAAAAATGTGGTAACATGGGATAACCTGTCAAGAGGACACAGTCTTTTAAACAGCTATTCTTGTGATACTATCTCCTTACAAATGTATTTCATGCATGGAACAATCCCTCATGGAGACTGTTTTTGTCCCATAGGAAACAGAACTGTATGATAGTGGGCTAGAAATTACAAGCCCTTCAACCGGCTTCTGTTTTTACCTGACGTGTGTGTATGCAAGAAGGATAGGGAGAAAGAAATACCACTGAAAATGAAGCTACTGTGAAAGGTCTAAAACATACTTTATACTACTTTGCCTGTTCTTCTATGCTCTATTTCCAGTTCTTTTGCGTTCAGCTCTCCTTCTCCACTTCTGCCCTGATGTGTTTTTTATATCCCAGCTTTTTCAGGCATTGGTTATGTCTTTATTGTCGGCTTATGACCCACGAGTGGTGTGAGTTATTGCCTGCTTTGTTTGCTTCTATTTTGGCTTTGTCTGCCCATGAAAGGGCCAGATCTCACTGCTGTAGTGGAGGTTTGCACTCTGAAGTTCTGTGATGAACTGCTATGAGCCAGGGAGTTCTGTTCTGGGAAGAGTCTGAATCTGTAGCCGATCTATTGTTAGATTTCAGCCCTGTCTGTTTTCATGCCTGGTGCCAACAGATGTTGATTTGGGGCTTTGGAAGGATGAAGTGGTTTGTTTGTTTTTTTGTTGTACTACTCCAGCCTATCAGTGCACCCAAGGCATTTTTACAACTATTATTTTTCTCTTTTCCCCAGCCCTCCAGTAGTTAAGTATTAGTTTGCACTGTAGATCTTGCATATGCAGGAAACAAACTAAATTGGTTTTGTATTATTAGAAGTTTGTGTAGGTGGAATGCTGCTACCTTTTTCTCTCTCAGGACATACTTAGCATGTGATTTCTTCTTTCATATTTGCGCACTTATCTTTATTCATGAATACATTTCTTTTTCCTCTGTCTCATTCAGTTGTCTGATGTGTAAGACTTGATACTTAGGTTCCTCCTCCAATTTGTGTCCTTACTTCAGGTACCTGAAATCATTACATGATTTTTCTTTATTAGAGGATATTCTGTGTGTGTATACCTCTCTCTCTCACTTGAACAGGTGAAACAAGCACACTTGATCTTTTCTCATTTATGTCTCTGCTTCAAGGATGACGCTGTAGCAGTTGATCTTCCTTTATTCCTGTCTTTCTTCTCAGTGTCCATAATTCACTGGACTGTACATTTTTTTTAATTCAGTCTGGGAGCAGGTGTCATCTCCTGGGCACAGCTGGACTGAATCAGAACACTGGAAATGTGACAATTTCAAGCTGTCCAACTTGACCTCCTGGAGGCTGCACCATACAAGATACAGGTTCTGTACCAGTGCTCTCTGCAGTCTGACACATGAAGGCGGCTCCAAATGAGGCCTGGCCTGCCTTAGATATGCTGAAAAACATGCTGTAATGATCCCAGAATCATCATCTCTGTCACTCACCTCTCCTTGCTGTAAGGACAGAAACTGGGAATAGACACAGAAGGATGGAAGTCATTCCAGCTGTTTCTGTTCAATGTCCCAGTATTCACATGTGCTAGTGCTCCAATTGCTTTTGAACATTACTTGTTGAAATAATTTCTTATAACTGATAGTACCTTTGTTTATACTAGTATTTGCTAGACCATAGTACAGCTGAGCCCACAGTAGTACTACTAACAAATTTTAAGGATAAAGGTACCATGGACAAAGACATATGGGGCAAAATTTCATATTTTGCTTTTAGGGGCTTACTTAGAAAAATAAGAATTATATAAATACATTTCTAAGTTGGAAAGGATAGAGTGTGTTACTAGTGTGTGTAATGTATTAATAATATTTGCATTGATTGTATACTTTTTAAAGTGAATGAGCCTAGCACAGGTTAATTAAATCTGACCAGAAAATCAACCATACAGCAGCAATGTATAAATCCCTTTAATGCAATAGTGACCTCTTTGCACAAAAGTCCTAGCTATACAAAATCTGTTATAAGAGTCTTGAATTGGTAGTTTAAGGTGTCTACAGTAATCTCTGATGAAAAACCCACTAGTTACACAAGGTGCCCTGCTGGAAGAGCAGCAATTAACACCATCGCTTTTCAGGGACCTGCAGAATTTGTTTTTTCAGGATTGCAACCTGATTAATTATGGTCTCTATTTCTGAGTTATCATTGAGAATGGTACCTTAGAGAGTACACTAGCATGTGCAACCCATTTATAAAGTATGGTTATTAGGAGTCGTGAAGTGCATTTTCAAAATCTTCTTCTGGTTTTAGGGTTCACTTTATTACTTGCAGACCATCACAGTGATCTTAAGATACTCACTCTTTTAAACTACAGGTTTCTGTTGTTAGTAGATCTTCATAGTTGTAAAAAAACACAAGTTGCAACCTACTGCTTGTCGATTCAATATTTCATTCTCTGGGTCCCCATGTGTGTTCTTCCGTGTAATTACATAGTATCTGACAGTAGATTACAAAAATAATAAGGGCAATATTGAAAAAAATTAACCAATCTGGGATGCAGGCATAGCAAGTAGTTAAACTAGTTGAAATACAACTTTGTGATCTGCTGTCAGATAGTTCGTGGCTCCCCAGCCTGAAATGGACCACTTCAGCGAGTTGCCACCCTCGGATGTTATGCCTGAGCTGATTTGGAGGGAAAGAGGGACAGGTATAGGCATCACACTCCGGAACAAACAGAATATCCCTGCCTACCTGCTTCCCTGCCCACTATCTCAAAGCAAGCACAACCCTTCATGGATTAGACCCTATAAAAGACAGAAATAGTGAGAAGCGCAAAGCATAGGAAGATTTGAAATGTTCATTTAAAAAAAATTCTGCTGTTACCCATCTTTGTGAATGAATGAGAATGAAGAATAAGAGTGAAATGGACTTGCCTATCTCGCATTGGCCTCTTTAGCCATCAGCGCGCTTGCAGCAAGCGTGGGTAGAGCCCTTCCCAAATCTTCGTTCGCGAAGCCTAGCCATGATGATTTATGTAATATACTACATTTTACCTTTTTTACATCCTCTCTGAAATCTGAGTCACTGAAGATTTTCAGGTTTTATTCTCTCTTCTTGAGTTGAAGTCATGTAATTGAAGCATGGTATCTATGGCAGTATCAACAGAGTGTTTTTTAGTGTGTAACTGTAGAAGGGGATGGAGGAAAGAAAGTGAAAGAAGGAGTAAAACACATGGTTGATGAATTAGGTATCATTCCCTTGTCTTTCATATTAGTCCTTAGGATGCTGTTCATAATTATTTGTGTCTTTATTGCAGTATGTATTGCTCAAATATTTGTAATCGTGACGCAATTCACCTGAAAGTCAAGGGGGTTCCAGTCTCACTGAAGACAACTGAATAACTCTTCATAGCTGCTTTGTAGGTGATTGCATGAGAAATCACTCAAACAAAGCCCTGCAGCAGTGTTTCCCAAGTTACACTCAGCCTGCTTCATGAGAATGATGCTTTATGAAACTTGAGTAGGTGACTGAGTCCCCAAACCAGTTTTGAAACACCTGGGAGATCTTCAGGTAAATCTTCCATCTTTAAAAGTGTCTCTCGAAGGACACAACAGATGCAATGCAGCCCACACCACTGCAGTTGACAGGGGTTTTCCAAAAGCATCTGCCCTGGCTGGGGAGACAGGAATTTCCCTCTTCTCCCTTCAAGAGAGCTGGGGCCAGGAGGGTGGATAAGAAACTTATGTAGGGATGAGGAGAGAAGAAAGCATCTTTCCCCAGCTGGTTAATCAATGTGCATGTGCTGGCAAACAAGACCTACAGAGGATGACTTCCCCAGAAACAGTATAGTTTGGAAGGTGCAGATAATGGGAACGGCCAGGCTTGAACAAAATTTCTTGCTTTATTGTAGAGGGATTTCAGTTTCCCCTGCATGCTACCTGTGATTCATGGTCTTACCTAAGAGCGATAGGACGGTGCAGAGAGATATTATTTTCATTCCTTCCCTGCAGTCTTTGGGTTCAGGATTAGAGAGATTCCCACAGATAATATCCAACAAAAACAGAAGTATTAAAATGAAACCCAGACATAGGGCAATGAGTTAACCCCATGGTACAGGGTTTGAAATAAGAAAAAATGTGTGGTCTTTCACAGAAGGGCTTACTGGAATTTCTATCACACTGGAAAGATGTTACAATTCAGGTTCTCACAAGGGTAAATATTTTAAAGCAATTTCAAATTTCAAGCAGGAAAAGTAGGATTCCTATAGAGAGCTAAGCTCAGAATATTTTCTTTCCTGTTAACTTACAAATGCAACTGTGACGAGTGCATTTTGAAGTGCTTTAACCATTTTACCATAACTTGCTGGCTTACATCCTTGTCTCTCATTAGAAATCACATTTTATAAATAAACAGAAAAACATCCGGCAGAGCTCTGGTATGTGTCTTGGAGTGCTGTAAGTGTTGAACTACTTTTGAATGAACAAGCATAGCTTTTTCATTTCCTCAGTTTTAATGGACAAAATTAAAAGCTCCTTTTGTTTCAGATATAAAACCCCTGGAATTACTAAATGTTTGTTCGACTTACAAAGGAACTTGCTGATTTGAGAAGGCAGTCTGCTATTTATTTCTTTGATGGCATTACAGGCACTAGAAAAATAAAGGCAAAGTTTTTTGGGAAAAAAAAGGAATATATTCCTGCTAGAATTCAAATTTTTCACATATCTAATAATTTCCGATGATTTTCTAAAAACTGCTACTTTATTAGACAATAATACAATTGCAGTCTGAAAGCAGTTGGTGACAATCCATGAAAATTTGCTGTAAAATTATAATAATTTTTTTTTTTTTTTTTTTAGCATT